>JAQPPZ010010888.1:0-31724 GCA_028583015.1 Wollemia nobilis
AGGATCCCTTTGGATTGGGAGTGGAGATGGGGATGCACTAGAATTAAAAGCTAAGATTATTTTGGAAAGGAGGAGGTAACAACGACAAAAATAAACCAAGCGAGTAGAAGGAGGACACTTGAAATAAATCAAGAATTATGTGTAGAGGTATTTTCTCCATGGTTTGTGTTTGGATACACTCAATGTTATCTTTCCACTATTTTAACTTTTAGCTTTGACTGGTCTGTGCTGGTAGACATGCCTTTTTCCTTGTTCCTTTAATATTCCTTCCTTTGTGTATGCATGTGTTTATTATCTATGTTGGCTTATTCTAGAGGATGTTGGAAGGTGCTATGGAGGTGCATCTAGGTTTCATGCTATATTTTTCTAGTTCTACTTGGTCCAAGATTTCTACATAGGAGATAGCTTTGGTTGGGGCTTTATTGCCTAGTTTCTATTGCTTTAATTGCTTGGCCCCTACTCATTTGTTCTTTAATGTATTAATCGATGTTTGTCGAGTATATGTTCTTCCTTCCATGCTTGCTTGCTGACCTTGGTTTATGTGGTTGAATTTCCTGTGTTGATATGGATGCGTGTAGGTATTGCATTATGTGTTACATAGGTATGCTATCATTTTCTATTGATATGTATTGTTGCCCCACCTATGCTAAGTTGGATGTGCATAGGCATTGCATTGTGTGTTACAATAAGCATTCTACATCATCTTCCTTGGTTGTGCTTGTTCTTTTTTGGTTTGTCTTTAGTTTTTTACCTGTTCCCTCCACATGGCCTCATGCCACAGGTTTTGAGCCATATTTTATTAGGGTTGGGTTGGCTAGCTTTTGGTTTTTGTGTTTTCTCCCACCCTAGGTTATTGGATTATATTCTTTGACCTTAGATTAAGATTTGATCTTATTAAGGCTTTGCGACATTCTATTCTTTGATTTTATTAATAGATGCTCATGGGTGAAAAGATTAATGTTGTTCCTTTACATTAATGAAAGGAAATATGAAAGAAATTAATGATTTTTCCTTATGCTTAAATAAAAGGAATTATTGGTTTTCCTTTATGCTTTTAATTGAAGGAATGAATGATATTTCCTTATGCTTAAATGAAAGGAATTAATGATTTTACTTATGCTTAAATATGAAAGGAATTAATGGTTTTTTCTTATGATTAAATGAAAGGAATTAATGATTTTCCTTATGATTAAATATAAAAGGAATTAATGGTTTTTCCTTATGCTTAAATATGAAAGGAATTAATGGTTTTCCTTTATGCTTTTAATTGAAGGAATTAATAATTTTTCCTTATGTTGAAAATGAAAGGAATTTATGGGGGTCTATAGCTTTTTTTAAAAGGAAATTATGGGGTTTTCCTTGGAAGTTATTGTGGTATAGGAATTTATGTTTTCCTATGTGACTTGTTGATGATACTTGAATGTATGCTTTTGAGTATTGTTTGTTAAGAGAATCAATGAGAAAGAAGTATGGGATTCTTTATGCATGTTTATGTAATATGCTTGCATTGATGAAAATAATCATATAGAATTGCATCCATATCTACATAATGAGTTGTTCTGATCCCTACCTTCCTATCAATATACCATGGAGGACAAGGGAAGGAGATGATATATTATTTTCTTCAATCAAATCATTTTTTATAGAATCCTATGGAAGGATTAAGTTGGAAATCCCTCTTAGTAAAAGAGGATTCATTGTAATAGAAGCAAAGACTTCTCATGTGTAATTTATATATTTGAAGAATGATTATGCTTGGTACCATGTTTATGATAATAGTGTAATATTCATGGATATTTTCATGTTAAAGTAATGCTTATTTATTTTGTATCAATGCTTGGGTTAAAAGAATATCCCTGGTTTAATTGCATGCTACAATTTAACTTAGATAAGAAGTACTTGTTGCTATTGATGAATATTCTTTTAAGCATACTCTATATTTTCTAGAGAGAGAGAGAGGGTTAGATATAAGGTTTTGGGGTGTTCTTGGGGAAGAGGGATAACTCTTTTGTAACCCTTTGAAGTTCTCTTTCCTAAAATTTCACTTGGCGTGGTTACTGGAAAACAACACCTAGTTTCTTATGCCATGAGAATATGATCACATGGAGTTATATATGCTTAGTCTCTCATCATAGATATGAGAAAGATAAATATTAAGTTTAGTGGATCATCATGGAGGTGAATTTGACTGTTTCTCAAGGCACTATGCCCTAAAGGACATAACATATATTAACTTATAGCTAGAGGAGGGAATCGACATTTTCCCTCTCAAAGGATTGAGAAGGGATAATCCTAATGCTATGGTCAAGAAGTCTGTAGTCATGGAGAATACCATAAATGTAGGGTAACCTGTTGAATCTTCATCATAACCAAGAAATATTCCATACATAGTTTTGTCATCTAGTTTAGTTTTTTTTTTGGAATATGTGTGTATGCTTTATATACAAATATTCTTAATTGGTCTACTATTGATTTTTGTCCTGACCATACATATTGAGGAGTAATATTATTTAGTATCCTTATAGATTATCTATTTTACAAGTACACAGTTGTTTTAACTGCTTTACTCTAATATTAACGATCAAGATGAACTTATTTTAACATATCGTGAACCATTTACATAATTAATCTATATATTCTTTTTACAATACCATTTTTTTGTGGTGAATATATTGTGGTGATATGTCTTTTTATACCCTTGGTTTCTAAAAAAAAGTTAAATTATTTTGATAAAAATTTACTTCCTCTATTTGGATGAAGATTCTTGATTGATTTTCTTACTTTTTTTTACTAATAGTTTGAATTATTTGAGATAATTGAATGCTTCAAATTTGAATTTCATAAAAAACACCCACATTTTTTTGAGTAATCATCAACAAATAGTTGAAAATATATATCTCCTCCAAGACTAGTAATGTTCATTGGACCACAAACACACACACATATATTAATTCTAATGGTTCTTGACTTATGTGGTTTCCATACTAGACATTTTTGACAAACTATAGATTCCCATGAAATTTTAGGTAAATATTTAGCCATATGATGTTTAATCATCTCATTTAATGAAGATGTGCTTATGTTGTTAGACATAGATTATATTACATCATTTGGGTCATGTAAATGTACCTTTCTTGGTACATACTTAGGACATTAGATTACTTTAGGGGATGTTATCTAGTTACTTCATGCAATGTAATAAATACACAAGTATCAATGTGTAATCTGTATATGTGCAAGGTATCCCTTGCATAGCTAGGTAGAGTGTTTGCCAAGGAACCTATCTTCCTAGATAAAGGGCCAAGTGTGGTAGAGAAGAGAGTGTGGTAGTGTAGAGAGTGTGTGAGCTATAAGCTCAAATATCATTCATGAGCAGTAGCTTAGATCATGGATTAATCATTTTCTGCATAACAACTTTGTAATCATTTCCATCATTTCTATTTATAGCATATTTTAGTCATCTTATATATTTACTTTATTTCTTATTATTTTGCATCTTGTGATTGCTATCTCCCATTACATATTGTATCAAAATCTAATATTGGTATTTGAGCTACGGTATATTAAGCTATAGTAGATCAATAGGAAAACCACCATTATCATTGAACTTGAGTTTTTTGTCAACCTAACATGTCGCTAGACCAGTCACTATCAAAAACCCTCAAAAGAGTCCAGATGCTAGAATTAGGGAGAGACAAAAGTGAGGACTAAAAGAAATATTAGTTTTATAAATACTAAGATTTCATATGGCAAGAGTCTTTCCATAGAGTTGCAGGAAAACTCGTGAAGACTAGGACTCAACATTTGATCCACTAGTTTGATGAATCAACTAGTGAAGCTCATATAAGATATCTAGAAAAATTTACCTAAAGTTTCTTTTATTGCAGGGAATTAATTCTTAGAATAGAAAGCTAGGAGATTTCAACTTTGTTGCCCAAAGGTCAAAGTGCCTTCATAGTGTAGAGATTAGTTGTTGTAGGAGAAGAATACTACATAAGAGTCTTACAAAAAAGAACCATGGTGAATTCAGAAGATATGAGATCTCCATTACTATATTGATAACTTCATAAAAAGAAGAAAATACCATAGAAGCCTTGATCCTGAAGAAAAGGCCATAAATCCTTTATCTAGAAGAAAAGGCCATAGAAGCCTTGATCCAGAAGAAAATGCCATAAAGCTTTTGATCTAGAAGAAAAGGCCATAGAATCCTTGATCCAAAAGAAAAGGCTATAGAAGCCTTGATATTGAATAAAATGCACAAAAGCCTTGATATTGAAGAAAAGGCCATAAAGCCTTAATATTGAAGAAAATACAATAGAATCCTTGATATTAAAAAAATGCCATAGAAGCCTTGATACTAAAAAAAGGCCACAAAAGCCTTGATCCTGAAGAAGAATCTAGAAGTGAGTATCTAATTTAGAAGTATATTTTAGTACTAATACTTTATTGTAGGAAAAGGAAATTCAGTGAGTTGGGAAAAATTCCTACAAGAAAGTTAGGAAGAGTATCTTCTTTAGAATCAATCTAGCACTTGAAGAAAAAGAGATTCGGAGGAGATATTATTAAAGAACTTCCAAACTTGGAAGAAGAATAAGGACTAGGAGAGTCTTGCTCGAATCCATAAGTAGAAAAATTAGAGATCCAGGAGAAGGTCTCACTATAAACACTTCTAGAAAGTAGAAGGTTGAAGATAAGGTTCCAAGTAAGACTAGAAGAAACTACAAGATTAAAGGACTTGGTGATGTCTCGATGAGCATCCAGTAAAATGCTAGGAGAGACTTACTAAAAAATCATCAAAGGAGAACTCATTGGAGAAATCCACTACCAAGGAGAAGCCCCTGATAGTGAAGGACTTGGGACAATTATTGCTATCCAACTATAATACCAAGAGAATGAGAAGTTGGCAAGGAATTCCAAATTTGAGCAAACGAATATTCTAGTGAAGACCTCAAGACATTGAGAATCTTGAGAAGAAGATCCTAATTGAAGTTAGAATTTGACAAGAAGACTTGAATGCATAAGAAGCTCATAAAATCTAGGAGATTTGAATATTACCTCTCACATAAAGAGGGCACCACTTTAGAGACACAGAATTCTTCAAATCTATAATAGAAGGAGGAGACCACAAGAGGAGAATAAGTCATCAAATCTTAGGCTCATGAAAGAAATTTTGAGATCATTTTTTGGTGAAGGAGTTGTTTAGAATAACCTACCTTAAAGAGCTGCAAGATCTTACTCAAGGTAGCAATTTGGTGATCTTAGACACCAAGATCTACATCATCTAAAAAAGCATTAAAAGAGCTACAAAAGCTTTCAGAAAAAAGGTAAGCAACTATTGGTGCAAGTAGATTCATTAATTGGATTACTTAGCAGATTTGTTAAAGCACCTTAATTTGGATTAAAGTTGCGAAAAGGAGATTATAATTATAGTCTTAAAAGTGCAAAAAGAAAGGTTATTTTTAAGGTTCATTTGCACATTAGGAGTTGATTAGATTTTAGAATTACAACTATCTATCAACTTCCTATCATCTACTTTGGAAAGCAAAACAAGACTATCTCCTACTATCTTGCTTATAAGGAAATTGTAGAATAATTCTTGAAGATTCATTTCAGATTATTCTTGATTAAGTTGAAGTTAATTTATTAAGTGCATTATTTTAAAGTTTATTGGAGTGATAAGGTGAAATTGTTTTTTTTTAATTTACATGGTGGAATCAGTAGCTGCCAGAAATCCAAGCAGGCCATTTGGATTTTATGGCCACCATAGTATTATGCACTGTCCACCCCATAAGCTTCCACATAGATCTTAGTGTAGTTCACCCCTATAACCACCATGCCAAAATCATTTTAAAAATTTTACACTACTAAAAGCACTAGGAAAGGGACAAGCATTTAGTCCAACGAGGCTCAAGATTTGAACCTTGGACCTCCGTCCCTTATAGGGTTTGGTCAAACCAATTGGTCTACACCTTGGACCTGATAAAGTGAAATTGTTAGTGTATTAAAAGTGAAAGATTATTATATTCAATTGCACTAATCTATTGATCTCAAAAATATTGTGGTTTGTGTTTGTGAGAAGGGCATAAAATCAAAATATGTCAAAGTGTCTAAAGACACTGTTAGTGCAGAGAGATATCCAACATTAAGTGGCCAATAGAAGCCACTAAATTAGCTCAATCCTCCAAGCATTGGAGAAGAAAGTAGCCATCGAATATCTACAAAGGAAACCTCAAATTGAGACTTTGTGAGTCTCAAATTCAAAGCACAATAAAGTTTTTGTTACAAAGAAATAGTGCAGAAAAAGGAGCTTACGATCTTGTAAAATATACAAGCAAAAAGGGAAAAGTTTCTAACCAAACAGACAACCTCAAAACCCCTACAATGAATTCAAAATTTTACCACAAAATCAGAATTTTATACCTTAAATAAGGAATGCAAAAGAAGGTGCAATAAGGGATTTTTTATAAATAAATACATTGCATTGCATTGCATTATCATAATGTAGTTTATATAGGGAAAGAAGGCAAATTTGAAGATGCCTCAAAGGCACAATATTCGCTAGAAAAAACGAAGGTGGTTGAATGCTAGAATCTATCCAAGATTAGAAAAAATAGCCGCTCTTAGGGCTTATTCTTCTCACATCTTGGATGGCCAAACCTACAAAATACAAGGAGCAAAGCAAAGGGAGAAACAACAGTATTCAAAGAGCAACATTATCAGTAAAAAGGAGGACATATAATAGGTAAGAAAAATTTTTAAAGCACCATTGGAGAGACTCAAACTCCACATATGTATTGCTCGAAATTAGTGGTCAAGCCTCCAAATTGTTGCTCCACATCCCAGTCAAAAAATACTACAAATCGAATGAAAGAGGAGTTGGAGATTTTCAAGGTTAAAAAACCTCCAAAGAGTTCGTTGAAGCAGTGAAAGATAAGACATCCACGCACAAGGAACAAGTGATATGTGTCACTTGATATAAAACCCTAACACTCCTCTCATGAGCACTCATCTTAATCAAGAAATGATTTACAAACTATAGGCTGGTGCATTGAATATATGAGATACACTTATCCATGAAGAATCCAAGTGCTCTCCTAAATAACGTAACATCTCAAAGGCTCAAGAACGTAGTTACTCAATTAGTGTTTCTAGCACCTTCTAGTCCTCAAGTGCTCAAGAAGAAAATGGATGTGCCACTTGGCATTTAAAGCAAGATTCTTCTCCATTTTAAGGGCATCAATGATCAACATTCAGTGGACAATATTTATGTCTCTGCATTGAACTTTGGGGTCTGTGTGCACAAGGTTGAATTACAACATGTAAAGAAAGGTCAAAGAAAGGTGGTAGAGCCTTCAATAATCTGGTCAAGAAAGGTCAAAGAAAGAGACAAAAAGGGCACAATATTTTGAATATTAAATACAAGCTAGATTCCAAGCAACTCCATTGGAAGGTATAGCCAAAGCAGCAATGTCAATATTGCATTCTTTCACATATGAAATCAGCATCGATGATTGCTTGATATAAGGTAAGGTTTATTCCCATATTAGGTGTTTTCATTTATTAGGAGTTATAAGTTTAAAAATTAGAGGAATTTTATCATATTAAAAGCCATACCTCAAAGGGAATAATTTATCAAGCTAATATAATATTTACAATATTAAACTTAGGAGTAATAAGGGTTTCTACTGGATATTAATCTTAAATATTGGTAAATATTATTGTGATCTAATTTTTCCAAAATTAGAAAGTTATAAGGGTTACTACATCAAATTAATTTATTGGAAATTAGATTCACTTAAATTAAATCCTAAAGGGATATTATAGAGAGGTTTATCAAAACATTTCAAAGGTTGGAAATTTATAATATTATTATCTCAAAACATCTCAAAGTAGACAAAAGAAATCCAACATTAAAAACTCTTTAAATTTGGGAAAAGTGCTTAGTTCAATAGAAGCAATAAGGGATAGTAAAAGTTGATTTTGATATTTACAAAGTCAACCAAAATTGAACTACAATTTACAAAAGTACTATATATTATCCAAATAATACTAGGGAGTCATAAGGCATTCCATAAAACTTGGTAATATCAGCATTTATCAAAAAATTATCAAGTTGCAAATCCATTAGCAAAATATAAGCTTTTTACAAAACCTAAAAATCCTTAAGAGTATATACTCTCATTACTAGGGAGACATAAGGAAGCCTACAAAAACTAAGGATTAATAAATATTTTTATCAAATCAAGCTTATATACTTCTATTAGGAATCATATATCCTAATAAGGAGTCATAAGGTAGACTTCAAAGATTCTTGCAAATTCAATTCTAAGAAATAGCAAGAAAGATCTATCATGGATAATATCTTGAGAAATGCTTTCAATAATGAAGAACTATTTCATGAAGTAGAATGCTACTGTCAAAACTTAATAGATACTCTAGAAGGATACGAGTATATATCCACTAGTGATAAAGAGAAATTCTTATTTTTTAAAAGAAGCTAAATAAGGTATATTTACAACATTGATTAGTTATCTTCATGATATCCTCTTCACAACATGGTGGAATTCACAAATATTGGTTATATTTTCACCAGAATAATTTCTGATGGTGTATCTATCACTAATTATGTTTGTACTTACTCAACACAAGAAACAAGATAGAAATAAAGAAAAATATTATTGTGATGATAGACTAACTTTTCATGAAGCAGAAAATCCACCAGTGCCAATGCAGAATCACAAGAGAAGAAGAAGAAAGAAAAGGCATGATAAAAAGAAACATGACATCATGAAGACAAAAGGTAGAGGAACCTTTAGCTACAACTTACTCCGCATCATATGAAGACACACATTACCTACTGAACTTGATAACACTAAGCAATGAAGGAGAATACAAATTACACTATCCATTGGAGGAAGATCCACATTGAAGACTAAAGTATTCATTACCCAAATATTGTAATACAGGGGGGTGTTAGAAATGGATTATATTACATCATTTGTACATACTTAGAACATTATATTACTTTAGGGGGAAGTTATCTAGTTACTTCATGCAATGTAATAAATGCACAAGTGTCAATGTGCAAGTTGTATATAGTAAGGTATCCCTTGCACAACTAGGTAGAGTGTTGGCCACGGAACTTATATTCCTATATAAAGAGCCAAGTGTGGTAGGGAAGAAAGTGTAGAAGAGTGTAGTAGTGTAGAGAGTGTGTGAGCTATAATCTCAGAGCTCATTCATGAGTAGTAGCTTAGATCATGGATTGTCCATTTCTTCTGTAGCTACTTTGTAATCATTTATGTCATTTCTATTTATAGCATATTTTATTCATCTCACATATTTACTTTCTTTGTTATTATTTTGCATCTTGTGATTGCTATCTCCCATTACATGTTGTATCAAAAGCTAACATATGTGTCCTAGATTTTTATGCCAAAGTTCTCCTATTTTTGAAATTCCTGTTGATAGAGCCATATTTTATGAAGTATCTAGAGTAAAAAAATTATTTTTATAAGAACCAAAAGCTATAACTCTTCCTTGTTTTGTAATAAGATATTTTATGTGTCTTTAATAGTTTTAAATTCAACTGCTAGATTTGATCCATTAGTTGAGATACTGAAAGAAGATTAAACAGTTAATCCAAGTATATATAGTACATTGCTAGTTATTCCTTTTTCCTTTGATAGATCAATTGAGACATCCCCTACTCCTTTAACCTCATAATTCATATTATCTGTTATGAAAACTAGTTTTTCATATTTTTCTTGAAAAAATTAAACCATTCTTTATTTCTAGTCATACGCCTACTTGCTTCAAAATTAATATATTAATGATCCATGATTAGTTTATTTGAGGTTGAAATCCTTATATCTCCTAGCTTAAAAAATACTAAAATATGAAATTTGCAAATTTCAAGTTTTCTAAACCTTTGATGTAGAAATCCTTTTAACTCCCTAATATATTAAATTTGCAAAATTTCAAATTCCAAAATGTTAAAAATATTAAATAACTCCAAATCAAAATAATCGACTCTTCAAAACTTCTAAAATATATAAAATCTAAACCCTTTTAACTCCAATAAACTCTAATTTATCAAGATTTTAAACTTCAACCCTTGAAAATATCTAAAAGCTTAAAAAACCTTCAAATATTAACTTTAAGTTGTATACCTTATCACTCCATATCTTTAAATAAATTCAAATTAAAGATGATTTTTGAAATATTAATTAAATGTGCCTAACCCTTATTACTCCATCTAGCTTTTCAAAAATCAAATTGAATTTATTTCCCTCTAAAAATTTATGATATGCCAAGAATAGAATGTAACACTTGGTAGTTTTATATGGACTGGTCGACATAAATTTTTTTGCAAGAGCAAGAAGTGTTTGTTAGCATCCGTTGAATAATTAGAATTTCCAATCCTTTTCATTTCACCTTCTACATGACTCTTCTCTTTCCTTTAGATAATAATGTTCATTTAATTTCTTCTATAAGTAGAAAATCTACTTTGATGGTGGTCAAGAGTTCCTTCTTTGAATTTGGTCAAAATTCCTTTGCTAGTGGTCAAGCATATATTTTTTTAAGGTGGCCAAATTTCTTTAGTGATCGATCCTTCTTAGATGGCAGAAAAATATCATTTGCTCATGGGTGAGTGAATTTATTTTTATGGTCAAACATTGCTCCTTTGGTAAGCAAGCATTATTCCTCTAGTGTCAAAACATTACCTTTTTGGTGGTTGAATATTACTATTTCCTTTCTTCTAGTAATTTGAACAATAACTAATGGATTGTATCTCCCTACTCAATTCTTGTTCCTTAGTGCTTATTTTTTCTCCTTAGCAATTGCTAACTTATTTCCAAGTACTTTGTTAGCATTACTTCTTAGCACTTGGTTTTGGTATCCTACTTATTCTACCTTAAAGACAACATTCTTCTATCCTCTATCTTGCCTATACTAAAATATGCATGTCTTATTGTTTTCTTTTGAAGCCTAGCACCTAACTTGCACTTGACTTTTGACAATGATTCACTTTATAATAGCACCTAAATCTTTGAAGAATAGTGCCTACCTTAGATATAGTGCTATTATCTTAGATAGCCTGTATATTGGCCTTTATATTATGGCCTCTTTTCTTGACTATTGCAATGAATGTCTTCTTTCTTACAATACTTTCTTCTTCTCTGTGCTTTGCTTATCCTTTGCTATAGAATATTTGTATTATTTCTTCTCTTAGAACTCTATTATTCTATGGAAGCTTAGATGATCCTCTAATTATCTGTACTCTTTAGTACTATCCTCTATAATTTTATTTATCAAATTATATACTCAAAAATCTAGAATGCTTCTTTATCTTTATAGGAAGCTTTTTAAGATTCTCAATATCTAGCAGCAATGATGCTCCCTTGTCTAAAACCTCTTTATAATATCTTAGGTCACACCTAAGAACCAAATATGATTCTCCTCCTTTCTAGAGAATTCAATATCAATGTTAGGGTGACTACATATATCCCTAAATGAATAACTTTATCCTAAGTTGGTTCTCTCTCAATGTCTAATTATCTCCTAAGTTGGTTCTCAATCAAATCTTAGTTGAGTCCTAGTCTTCAATGGTTTTCCTTTAACCAAGTGGAAAGACTAGCATAGCATCCAAATTAGGGTGACTATTCCTTGTCCCCTTAATCTCTACTCAATCAAACCTTTTAGAAATAGAGTCCAAGTCTTCACTACTATCAAAGTGGATAGACTCCAATATTAAGGTGGCTAATGTAACTCTATAAAAAATGGATAGAGTTAGGTGGTAGCTCTGATACCACTATTGAATTTTAAGCCTTACTACCACAAAATATCATAAGTTCCAATATAAAGAAGCCAAAATATTAAAGGTCAAAATATCAATAATGAGTAGAATTATATATGAGAATCTAATATGTATATCAAGGCCAATATAGTAATGAAAATAACATTATCGAATATGAATGTAAACGACCTAAATTATTCATGAACTATGCATGAAGAAAACTTACAATATTAATTTTTTAAAATATGACCAATGTAGAGAGATAAAAAAATATGAGATTTAAAAAAGAGGTCAAAACACTTCCATATCAAAAAGTTTGTTAGCTTTTTGATGCTAAATACTAAATGAAAAACAACCACAAGGTCTAAAATAAGCATGCAATATTAAATATATGATAATGGCAATATATAAAGCATGTAATACTCATAAGAAACTTTTGTAACTACTCATCAAACTATCATTAATGAAAACACGCAAAAAATAGTATCTTCATACATAATATGGAGATCTCAAATAGTCCATGCTTTATACAAGTTTTGTATCTAACTTGTACTCTACTCTACTCTACATTGTACTATAAAATAACAATGTGATATATGTTATGCTCATACAAATACCAATATATAATGGGATGTGACTCTTGGTCTTCCATCTTCCTATGACTCTTCACTTTCCTATTCTATGGACTCATATGCACATAGACTATGATGCACATTTACATTATTGAATACTTTACACATTCTAATATTACTTATATATTTATTACATTATATAAATTAAATACTTAAACCCTAATCTATGACACACTCCTAATCTAAAGATGTACCCAAGGTGGTACATTATCATGTACCAAATAATGTAATATATTCCACCCCTGTATTACGTTATTTTGTTATTGAAGACTTTAGTCTTCAATATGGATATGTTTCATATATTCTTCAACTCGATATGGTTCCCATCCTTCATCTGTTTCAGTCTTCATTTTATTCCTAGAACTCATGCTATACTTTTTGTCTTCTTCATTCCACTATTTTCTTGTATTTCAAAGTGGTTGATAAGATCTTCATCCTTGAATTTTTTCAAGTATCCTTGCTGAACAAGAGATCTCATTATCTTGCAAGTCATAAGTGGATAAGAATTGATCCATTTTATTTACTTTTGTTCTTTGGATGAACTTTCTTCTTTTTCTTTAGAAATTTAAAAAATGAACTCATTATTAATAGATGCTTCAAAAATAAGAACTTGAAAGAGATAATCTAATTTGAATATCAACATGTATTTAAATCTTCTATATTACTTATCTTTATAGTTATAGAAAAAAGATGAGTGATATTTTCCTCCACAATATTTACATGGATGGAAATTCTAATTTTGATCTTGTAGATCCATTTACATCCTACTATTGTCTTTCCATCTACTTTTAACCAGATTTCAAGTTTTACTTTTTATTAAAGTTGCATATTATAATTCGATGGATGCCTTCCATTCTAGATGATTTAAAGAATTTAGAGTAGTTGTAGGTTCTACTATATAACTTATGAATCCTCTATTCATTTTCGTTAGACTATGTGTTTACGGTCTTGTAATAGTGAGATATAACATTTACTCTAGTTTTGAGTCCTTAAGTGTATATATAAACCATATTGGTGTTGGAAATTTTGAGTATAGTGTTGTCATTGATGTCAAAGGTTTGATGTCATTGGTTGTCATTGATGTCAAAGGTGAAAAGGTTGAGTTTTGTCTTCAAGGTTGAAATAATAAATGCAAAGGAATTTTCCATGGTTGTGAAAGCAAGCAAAGAGAATTTTGAAGAAAAGGATTATAATATTTAAATTATAATATTTAAATATTATTAAGAGAGTTTGAAAGTAACAAGGGCTTCATTTGGTAAATAAAAAAAAGGGAGATTTTAAAATTCGAAGGAAAAAAAGAGCCCCCCCCGGGGAGATTTTAAATGCAAAGAAAAAAAAACCCCCCGGGTGGAAAAAGACCCAAGGCAAAAGGTTTTATTATATATATATTTTTTAAATATTATAATACCTAAGTATAAAGTTACATGGTGCCAAAGATAATTCAAATTATTTTTAAATAAATTTGAAAGAGGGTCGACGTCTAAAACGTGCATGGAAAGCATATAAATACCCTAAGACTTTGGAAATAAAATGGTGTGCTTGATATTCGATTTTCGTGCAATCGTGCAAAGTGGTGACAGCGAATGAGGTAGAGGGGACAACATTGATTTTGGGAGCATAGAAGGAGAATGAAATAAGTAAATTTTATTTGCTCCTTGACGTCATCCACCAGGGTGGCCTAGCGGTGGCTAGATTCATGCTAAGTCATTTGCAAGGTGGAGGTTCGCGGTTCGATTCTCCCTAGCGCCAGTTTTGAAGGATTTAATTTTTGTTCGATGAATGCACCAAGGGAATAAAGGTGGAGGCCTATACGTTAGGTCTCAACCGCTTGGCTAGCACAAGTGGTCACGCGCTGCATTAGGAGGTTGAGGTCGGAGGGTTGATTCTTATCCATGCCAACAATATTATTTTTGGTAAAAGGTATGTGCTAAGGTTGATTAATATTTGCTTTGCATGGAGTTTGAGGGGTGTGCTATGGTGTAAAGGTTTTTGGCATATAGGAGGTATAAGGGTAATTTATTTTTGCCAAATATTTTTGAAGATATTGTTGTCATTAAGTTTTATTTTTATATATGCAAAAGTAGGAGTGATAAGGTGTAAATGGTTGATTTAATATTGTAAATCTGTGTTATGGGTCATTAAGTGGTTTGGAAATTATTTTATGAAAGTGGGAGATAAAAGGTGTAAAATGTGTTTTTATTGTTTGTAATATTTGCATTAATATTGAAGGACTTGGTTCATGATTTGATGTTTTATTTTGAAAAACCAAGAGAGTTATAGAGCATTGGTTTGGAATAAAATTGAGCATATATTTTTGAGAAGGAAGTTCATGTGGATGGTTTGAGAAAGTATTTTGCTATCTAACCCTTGAAGTGGCACTAGAAAAATCAGTTGTTTGTGAGACAGGTTTTTGAAGACATATCTCCATAAGAGAAAATTAAGAGGTATGGGCACATCATTCCTTATTTAAGGTGTTTTTGTTGAGTAAATGTTTCTAAAACATAAGGTGGAGATAAAAGGGTTGTTTGGTAAGCATTGTTGAAAATATTTGAGTTAGGGTTTGAGACCTACATGTGCATCAATTATTGAGAGAAAGTTGAAACAATTGTATTAGGTCTTGTACTTCATTGTTGAATGGTTTTGGAAATATTTGGGATAGAGTTTGAGAACAAGTGTGCTTCCATTGTTGAAAGAGATTGAGACATTTGTGCTAGAGATTGTGAACTACTTGTGCTAGATTTGAAGACAAGTTTGTGAATCATTGTGAAACCTTTTGAGCATTGGTTGAGAGATATTGAAAGCAATTGTGAAAGTGTTTGAGATCAATATTGTGAGGGAAATTTATGCATTATTGAGGTTGATGTTTGAGAGAAAATTTGCAAGAAAGATAGATCAATTTTGTGAAGCAAGTTATACATTGTTTTGATTTGATTTGAAAGGGATTTTGCAAGAGATAGAGATTGGATTAGTGGAATGCAAGATTTGTGAATGTGAAGAACATATTGGGTTTTTGATAGTGCATATCATTCTCTATATGTTCCAGAGGTTAAACAAATTCTAGGTAGAATATGTTTGAATTGCCTAGTTGAAGAAAGTATTTATGAAAGAGATATAAGCATTTGTTTGTATGCAAGATTTGGAAATATTTGAGCAGGTTTTGTGAGAAGCATTGAAGGCAGATTTGAGCAAGTCTTTTGAGAAGGCTTGAAGGTATATTTGAGCAAGTCTTTTGAGAAGACTTGAATAGATTTGAGAAGTAAAGATTTAATTTACAATTTAAGCTTAATTTAGACAAAATTGAGAGCAGGTTTGATTGTTGATTTGATCAAGATTTGTGTTAAGGCTTGGGGCAGATTTGAGATAGAATTGAGAGTAGGTTTAGTTGCTAATTTGATCAAGATTTGTGTTAAGGCTTGGGGTAGATTTGAGCAGAGTTAGAGCAGATTTGTGCTAGACTTTGATAGGATTTGGTGTAGATTTGAGATAGAGTTGAGAGTAGAATTTGGAGGTGATAAGAGTAGAGAGGATAGAGGTCTCTAGTGGATAGAGATCCATCAGCTAGTGTAGTGGGGATAAATTCTAAAAAAAGGGATAGAAGTCTTCTAGAAGTTCACAAGCTAGAGTAGAGGGGAAAGAGTTCTCCTATGGAGAGAGATCCATAAACCAGAGAAAAGGGATAGAGTTCTCCTATGGAGAGAGATCCATGAACTAAAGTAAAGGGGATAGAGTTCTCCTATGGATAGAGATCCATAAACCAGAGCAAAGGGGATAGAGTTCTCCTATGGAGAGAGATCCACGAACCAGAGCAAAGGGGAAAGAGTTCTCCTATGGAGAGAGATCCATGAACCAGAGCAAAGGGGATAGAGTTCTCCTATGGAGAGAGATCCACAAATTAGAGCATAGGGGATTGGTGTCTCCTTTGGATAGAGGTCCATAAACATTGTAATAGGGAATTGATTCCCAAGAGATTTGTTGAGAAAATTTAGAAGAAATATTTTCTCTATGGATGTAACCCACATT
Organism: Wollemia nobilis; assembly: GCA_028583015.1. Taxonomy (NCBI): domain Eukaryota; kingdom Viridiplantae; phylum Streptophyta; class Pinopsida; order Araucariales; family Araucariaceae; genus Wollemia; species Wollemia nobilis. The sequence continues at coordinate 16,453 of JAQPPZ010010888.1, forward strand.
GGGTGAACCACATTAAATTTGTGTCTCTCATGTGTGTGATGATTTGTGCATTGATTTGATTACTGCTATTGATATTGCCATTGATAATATTGGATAATATTATTTGGGAAAGAAAAGTAAAAGTTGATCTTATACTATTCACCCCCTCTCAGTATAAGCCTATGTTCTTCAATTGGTATCAGAGTGGGTTCCTTCAAAAAATTCTAACAACTTGAAGGAAGATATTACAGGAACACAGATGGCATCTCAGAATGGATCCTCATCAAATAAGGCACCATTGTTCGATGGGAACAATTATGCTTTCTGGAGTATAAGAATGAAGACTTACTTGATGGCACAAGGATATGAGACATGGCAATCGATTGAGGATGGATTCACACCTACAACTACTCCTCCCATAGATAAATATGGTAAGATGTTACATGTGAATAATGCCAAGGCTATGAATGGAATCTTAAGTGGATTACGTGAAGTAGAATTTATGAAAGTTATGCACTGCAAATCAACAAAAGAGATATGGGAAAAATTGAAGTAAACATATGAAGGAGATAAAAAGGTCAAGATGGCAAAACTACAAAACCACAAGAAAAGGTTTGAAGATTTGAATATGGAAGATGAGGAAGATATTGCTACATACTTACTTCATGTGGATGAGGTTGTTAATACCATGCGTGGACTTGGATTTGAAATTGAAGACTCCAGTGTTGCTCAGAAAGTATTAAGATCACTCCCTATGAGGTATGATGGAAAGGTTTCAGCTATAGAAGAGATGAGAGATATTGATAAGTTGACTATGGATGAGTTACATGGAATTCTCATAGCTTATGAGATGAGAATAGTAAAGGATCCCAACTCCAAGAGAGAGGTAACTTTCAAAGCTTCAAAGAAGATAAAATATAAGAAACCAGAATCAAGTGGTGAGTCAAGCAGTGATGAAGAAGCTAACTATGTGAAAAGAAACAAGAAGGACTCAAGAAAGCACAAAGGTATGAAGACTATGAAATATTTTAATTGTGGTAATTTTGGTCACTATGCATCTAATTGTCCAGAAGCTGGAAGCAATAGCAGTGAAGAGAAATAAGATCATAAGAAAAAGGAAGGAGGAAAATCTAGGCATGAAAAGAAAAATAGGTATGGTCAAAGCAAGCATGAAAAGAAGTTCTTTCAAAGGCACAAGAAGAGTTTCTATGTTAACAAGGCAAGCAAGGCTTCAAGTGATAGTGATGAAAGACTCTCAGATAGTGAAGAAGAAGAGATTCTATTTTTGGCAATAGAAGAGGAAGAAGATGCTCCTATTGAAGATAAAGTTGAAAAGTATGAAGATGCTCTTGGAGACCAAGAAGTAGAAAAATATTCAAAAAATGAAGAGGAAGGCACAATTGATCTAGAAGCAGAACTTATTATTGCTCTCAGAGAATTGAAAAAGGTTAGAAAGAAGAATTCAAGACTAAAGGCTCAAGTTCAAGAACATGAGGAAGAAAAGGAAAAGCTTCTACAAGACCTAACAAACTCAAAAGCTAAGGCAAGGAGATTTAAAGAGGTCATGGTTGAAAAGTTAGAGGTAAAAGAGTTAGAATGTGAAAGATTAGAACATGAGGTAGTTTCACTAAGGATGGAAGTGAAATATTCTAAGGACAAGCTACACAGGTTTGGGAAAAGTTCAAAGACTTTGGATAAAATTATCAATGCACAAAGATCTTCATCTATCAAAACAGGACTTGGTTTTGAAGAAGGACAAGGGAAACAAGAAGAAGGGTCAAGCTCAAGCTCAAAAGAAGAGGAAGTTTCAGAGGAAGAGAGTGAAGAAGAAATTAAGACTTATGAGGATAAGTTGAAGAATAGAAGCTTCACTAAGAAAGGAAACAATGCACAAACAAGAAACAGGGATCATCACAGAGAAGGCAAAGAAAGGACTAAGAGACCAGAGGGTTCAAGACAAGATTTCTTCAAAGGATATTGTTTTTCATGTAATCGGTTTGGTCACAAGGCTATGCATTGTAGGACTCATGGAAAGAAGGAGTATGGCCTCACTAAAAGGAATGTCAACTCATTCAAATATGGATATTTCTTTCAAGGGTATTGCTACTCTTGTAATCACTTTGGTCATAAAGCAATCCATTGCAGGGTTCATGATAGAAATGATTATGGCTTCACCAAGAGGAACTTCAAGATATTTGCACCTTCCAAGAACTACAACATTAAGTGTTACAAGTGCAATAATCTTGGGCATAAGGCCAAGTGGTGTAGAACAGAGTTTCCAGAACTTCCAGAGACAAGCAAGAACAGGGACACTCAAAAGGATCAAAAGGGTATGTTGAAAAAGAAGGTTGACAAAGAAAAAGAGCATTGTATGTGGGAGTAGAGATACTCCCACCCCAAAATTAATCACCTCAAGGAGAGGAGGTGGGGAGGGGGCTAAGATAGTCTTATATTTAGCCCCAAAGGAGTCCCTTTGCCATTGATGTCAAAGGGGGAGATATTTGAGTAAGGGGGAGCATTCAATCAGGGGGAGCAGATTTGGAATCCAGTGGTAGGAAAAGGAATTTTTAGAAAGGGTTGCCATCAATGACAAAGGGGGAGATTGTTGGAAATTTTGAGTATAGTGTTGTCATTGATGTCAAAGGTGAAAAGGTTGAGTTTTGTCTTCAAGGTTGAAATAATAAATGCAAAGGAATTTTCCATGGTTGTGAAAGCAAGCAAAGAGAATTTTGAAGAAAAGGATTATAATATTTAAATATTATTAAGAGAGTTTGAAAGTAACAAGGGCTTCATTTGGAAAGGGAGATTTTAAATTGCAAAGAAAAGACAAGACTTCTCATTGGTGGAAAAAGACCCAAGGCAAAAGGTTTTATTATAATATATATTTTTAAATATTATAATACCTAAGTATAAAGTTACATGGCACCAAAGATAATTCAAATTATTTTTAAATAAATTTGAAAGAGGGTCGACATCTAAAACATGCATGGAAGCATATAAATACCCTAAGACTTTGGAAATAAAATGGTATGCTTGATATTTGATTTTCATGCATCGTGCAAAGTGGTGACAGTGAATGAGGTAGAGGGGACAACATTGATTTTAGAGCATAGAAGGAGAATGAAATAAGTAAATTTCATTTTCTCCTTGACATCATCCACTAGGGTGGCCCAATGGTGGCTAGATTCATGCTAAGTCATTTGTAAGGTAGAGGTTCATGGTTCGATTCTCCCTAGCACCAGTTTTGAAGGATTTAATTTTTGTTTGGTGAATGCACCAAGGGAATAAAGGTGGAGGCCTATACGTTAGGTCTCAACCGCTTGGCTAGCGCAAGTGGTCATGCACTGCATTAGGAGGTTGAGGTCGGAGGGTCGATTCCCATCCATGCCAACAATATTATTTTTGGTAAAAGGTATGTGCTAAGGTTGATTAATATTTGCTTTGCATGAAGTTTGAGGGGTGTGCTATGGTGTAAAGGTTTTTGGCATATAGGAGGTATAAGGATAATTTATTTTTGCCAAATATTTTTTGAAGATATTGTTGTCATTAAAGTTTTATTTTTATATATGCAAAAGTAGGAGTGATAAGGTGTAAATGATTGATTTAATATTGTAAATCTGTGTTATGGGTCATTAAGTGGTTTGGAAATTATTTTATGAAAGTGGGAGATAAAAGGTGTAAAATGTGTTTTTATTGTTTGTAATATTTGCATTAATATTGAAGGACTTGGTTCATGATTTGATGTTTTATTTTGAAAAACCAAGAGAGTTATAGAGCATTGGTTTGGAATAAAATTGAGCATATATTTTTGAGAAGGAAGTTCATGTGGATGGTTTGAGAAAGTATTTTGCTATCTAACCCTTGAAGTGGCACTAGAAAAATCAGTTGTTTGTGAGATAGGTTTTTGAAGACATATCTCCATAAGAGAAAATTAAGAGGTATGGGCACATCATTCCTTATTTAAGGTGTTTTGTTGAGTAAATGTTTCTGAAACATAAGGTGGAGATAAAAGGGTTGTTTGGTAAGCATTGTTGAAAATATTTGAGTTAGGGTTTGAGACCTACATGTGCATCAATTATTGAGAGAAAGTTGAAACAATTGCATTAGAGTTTGAAGATCTTCTTGTACTTCATTATTGAATGGTTTTGGAAATATTTGGGATAGAGTTTGAGAACAAGTGTGCTTCCATTGTTGAAAGAGATTGAGACATTTGTGCTAGAGATTGTGAACTACTTGTGTTAGGTTTGAAGACAAGTTTGTGAATCATTGTGAAACCTTTTGAGCATTGGTTGAGAGATATTGAAAGCAATTGTGAAAGTGTTTGAGATCAATCTTGTGAGGGAAATTTGTGCATTATTGAGGTTGATGTTTGAGAGAAAATTTGCAAGAAAGATAGATCAGTTTTGTGAAGCAAGTTATACATTGTTTTGATTTGATTTGAAAGGGATTTTGCAAGAGATAGAGATTGGATTAATGGAATGCAAGATTTGTGAATGTGAAGAACATATTGAGTTTTTGATAGTGCATATCATTCTCTATATGTTCTAGAGGTTAAACGAATTCTAGGTAGAATATGTCTAAATTGCCTAGTTGAAGAAAGTATTTTTGAAAGAGATATAAGCATTTGTTTGTATGCAAGATTTGGAAATATTTGAGCAGGTTTTGTGAGCAGCATTGAAGGCATATTTGAGCAAGTCTTTTGAGAAGGCTTGAAGGTATATTTGAGCAAGTATTTTGAGAAGGCTTGAAGGTAGATTTGAGCAAGTCTTTTGAGAAGGCTTGAAGGCAGATTTGAGATAGAATTAAAGCAGGTTTGATTATCAAGCTTTGTGTTAAGGCTTGGGAATATGAGATAGAATTGAGAGTAGGTTTGGTTGCTTATTTGATCAAGCTTTGTGTTAAGGCTTGGGGAGATTTGAGCAGAGTTAGAGCAGATTTGTGCTAGACTTGTGATAGGGTTTGGTGCAGATTTGAGATAGAGTTGAGAGTAGAATTTGGAGGTGATAAGAGTAGAGAGGATAGAGGTCTCCAGTGGATAGAGGTCCATCAACCAGTGTAGTGGGGATAGAGGTCTCCTATGGAGAGAGATCCACAAGCTAGAGTAGTGGGGATAGAATTCTTCTAGAAGTTCACCAACCAGAGTAGAGGGGAAAGAGTTATCCTATGGAGAGAGATCCATGAACCAGATAAAAGGGAATAGAGTTCTCCTATGGAGAGATATCCATAAACCAAAGCAAATGGGAAAGAGTTCTCCTATGGAGAGAGATCCATGAACTAGAGCAAAGGGGAAAGAGTTCTCCTATGGAGAGAGATCCATGAACCAGAGCAAAGGGGAAAGAGTTCTCCTATGGAGAGAGATCCACGAACTAGAGCAAAGGGGATAGAGTTCTCCTATGGAGAGAGATCCACAAATCAGAGCATAGGGGATTGGTGTCTCCTTTGGATAGAGGTCCATAAACATTGTAATAGGGAATTGATTCCCAAGAGATTTGTTGAGAAAATTTAGAAGAAATATTTTCTCCATGGATGTAACCCACATTGGGTGAACCACGTTAAATTTGTGTCTCTCATGTGTGTGATGATTTGTGCATTGCTTTGATTACTACTATTGATATTGCCATTGATAATATTGGATAATATTGTTTGGGAAAGAAAAGTAAAAGTTGATCTTATATTGTTCACCCCCTCCTCTCAGTATAAGCTTGTGTTCTTCAATTGGTTCTTTCCTTGGAAGTGTTGTAAGAGTCTTTAAGTTCTCAATATTTCCATAATATATGTTTGATTTTGATTCTTTACTTGATGAGTCTTCTTCTAAAGAACTTAGAATTATCCTTAAATCATCCTTTCATTCTTTAACAATATTTTTGTTTCCTTTATCAAATACTACATCTTTGCTTAGGTAAATTTTTTTTTTTTGGGTTCAATTATTCTATAACCTATTGAATCTTCATCATAACCAAGAAGAATCACACATAGTTTTGTCATCTAGTTTAGTTTTTCTTTGTTTTGGAATATGCGTGTATGCCTTACATCCAAATATTCTTAATTGGTCTACTATTGGTTTTTTTCCTTACCATACATCTTTAGGAGTAATATTCTTTAGTATCCTTATATGTGATCTATTTTACAAGTACACAATTTTTTTAACTACTTCAGTCTAATATTGACGATCAAGATGAGCTCCTTTTAACATATCATGAACCATTTCCATAATTGATTCATTTTTTCTTTCTACAATACCATTTTTTTTTGTGGTGAATATGTTGTGGTAAGATGTATTTTTATACCCTTGGTTTCTAAAAACAAGTTAAATTATTTTGATAGAAATTTACTTCCTCTATTTGAATGAAGATTCTTAATGGATTTTATTGTTTATTTTCTACTAATAGTTTGAATTGTTTGAAACAATTAAATGCTTCAAATTTGAATTTCATAAAATACACCCAAAATTTTTTTGGGTAATAATCAACAAATTGTTGAAAATATTTATCTCCTCCAATACTGGTAATGTTCATTGGACCACACACACACACACATATATATTCATTCCAATGGTTCTTGAATTTTGTGTTAACTAAGTTCAAAAGGTATTGTATGTGGTTTCCATACTAGATATTTTGGACAAACTATAGATTCCCATGAAATTTTAGGTAAAAATTTAACCATTTGATGTTTACTCATCTCATTTAATGAAGATGTACTTATGTTGTTAGAAATAGATTATATTACATCATTTGGGTCATGTAAATGTACCTTTCTTGGTACATAGGACATTAGATTAGGATTTTATCTAGTTACTTCGTGCAATGTAATAAATGCACAAGTGTCAATATGCAAGTTGTATATGTGCAAGGTATCCCTTGCACAACTAGGTAGAGTGTTGGCCAAGGAACCTATATTCCTATATAAAAGGGCCAAGTGTGGTAGAGAAGAGAGTGTGGCATAGTGTAGTACTATAGAGAGTGTGTGGGCTATAAGCTCAAAGCTCATTCATAAGCAGTAGATTAGATCATGGAGTGTTCATTTCCTCCATAACTACTTTATAATCATTACTATTATTTTTATTTATAGTATATTTTAGTCATCTTGTAGATTTACTTTCTTTCTTCTTATTCAGCATCTTGTGATTGCTATCTCCCATTACATGTTGTATCAAAAGCTAATAGTGGTATTTGAGCTATGGTATAGATCAAGCTATAGTAGATTAATAGGAAAACCACTATTATCATTGACCTTGAGTTTTTTGTCAACCTGATGCGCCGCTGGACCAGTCATTGTCAAAAACTCTCATAAGAGTTTATATGGTAGAATTAGGGAGAGCCACAAGTGATGACTAAAAAAAATCTTAGTTTTAAAAATACTGATATTGTATATGGCTAGATTCTTTCCATGGAGTTGTAGGAAAACTCGTGAAGACTAGGAATCAACATTTGATCCACTAGTTTTATGAATCAACTAGTGAAGCTCATCTAAGATATCTAGAAAAATTTACCTAAAGTTTCTTTTATTGCAAGGAATTAATTATTATATGATTAGGACACCTCCTACAATATAAATCTAGGATATTTCAACTTTGTTGCCCAAAGTTCGAAGTGCCTTCATAGTGTAGAGAATAGTTGTTGCAAGAGAAGAATACTGCAAAAGAGTCTTCTGGAAAAGAATCATGGTGAAGTCAAGAGATAGGAGATATCCATTTATAGATTGAGAATTTCATAAAAAGAAGAAAAAGCCATAAAATCCTTGATCTAGAAGAAAAGTCCATAGAGACTTGATCTAGAAGAAAATGCCATAGAAGCCTTGATCCAGAAGAAAAGGCCATAGAAGCATTGATATTGAAGAAAAGGCCACAAAAGCCTTGATATAGAAGAAAAGGCCACAAAAGCCTTGATATTGAAGAAAAGGCCACATAAGCCTTGATATTGAAAAATGCCATAGAAGCCTTGATACTAAAAAAAGGTCATAGAAGCCTTGATCCTAAAGAAAACTCTAGAAGTGAGTATCTAATTTAGAAGCAGATTTTGGTACTAATACTTTATTACAGGAAAAGGAGATTCAGTGAGTTGGGAAAAATTCCTACAAGAAATTTAGGAAGAGTATCTTCTTCAGAATCAATCTAGCACTTGAAGAAAAAGAGATTAGGAGGAGATATTATTAAATAACTTCCAAACTTGGAAGAAGAAGAAGGACTAGGAGAGTCTTGCTCAAATCCATAAGTAGAAAAATTAGAGATCCAGGAGAAGGTCTCACTATAAACACTTCTAGAAAGTAGAAGGTTGAAGATAAGGTTCCAAGTAAGACTAGAAGAAAATACAAGATTAAAGGCCTTGGTGATGTCTCGATGAGCATCCGAGTAAAGGCTAGGAGAGACTTACTAAAAAATCATCAAAGGAGAACTCATTGGAGAAATCCACTACCAAGGAGAAGCCCACGATAGTGAAGGACTTGGGACAATTATTGCTATCCAACTATAATACCAAGAGAATGAGAAGTTGGCAAGGAATTCCAAATTTGAGCAAACGAATATTCTAGTGACGAGCTCAAGACATTTAGAATATTGAGAAGAAGATCCGAATTGAAGTTAGAATTTGACAAGAAGAATTGAATGCATAAGAAGCTCACAAAATCCAGGAGATTTGAATATTACCTCTCACTTGAATAGTATCTTCTTAATAATCAATCTAGCACCTAAAGCAAAAGAGATCAAGATATCTCATTGAAGAAATTCTATACTTGGAAGAAGAAGAAGGACTAGGAGAGTCCTACTCAAATTCAGAAGTAATAGAATCAAAGATCTAGGAGAATGTCTCACCACCAACACTTCTATAAAGTAGAAGGTTGAAGATAAGATCTCAAGTAAGACTAGAAGAAGCTACAAGATCAAAGGCCTTAGCAATGTCTCGATGAGCATCCTGTAAAAGGCTAGGAGAGACTTATTGAATAAATCATCAAAGGATAACTCACTAGAGAAATCCAATAACAAGGAGAAGCCCCTAATAATGAAGGACTTGGGACAATTATCGCTATCCGACAACAAGACCAAGAGAAGGAGAATTTAACAAGGAGTTCCAAATACGAGCAAAAGAAGATTCCAGTGAAGACCTCAAGACCATAATATTTATAAGAAGATCCTACTTGAAGTCAAAATTTGACAAGAAGACTTGAAGACATAAGATGCTCACAAAATCCTAGAGATTTAAAGATTACCTCTCACAGCAAGAGGGCACCAATTTAGAGACACAGATTTCTCCAAATCTACAACAAAAGGAGGAGACCACAAGAGGATAATAATACATCAACTATTAGGCTCATGAAAACAATTTTGGACCATTTTTTGGTGAATGAGTTGTTCAGAACAACCTACAAAGAGCTACAAGATCTTACTCAAGGTAGCAACTTGGTGATCTTAGACACCAAGATCTACATCCTCTACATAAGCAGCAAAAGAGCTACAAAAGCTTTCATAAAAATGGTAAGCAACTATTGGTGCAAGTAGATTCATTAATTGGATTACTTATTAGATTTTTTAAAGCACCCTAATTTGGATTAAAGTTGCAAAAAGGATATTAGAATTACAATCTTCAAAAGTGTAAAAAGAAAGGTTCTTTTTAAGGTTAATTTGCATATTAGGAGTTTATTGGATTTCAAAATTACAACTATCTATCATATACTTTGGAAAGCAAAAGAAGACTATCTCCTACTATCTTGCTTATAAGGAAATTGTAGAATTATTCTTAAAGATTCATTTCAGATTATTCTTGATTAAGTTGCAATAAATTGATTAAGTGCATTATTTTGAGAGTTGATTGGAGTGATAAGGTGAAATTGTTAGTGTATTAAAAGTGAAATATTATTAGATTCAATTGCACTAATCTATTGCTCTAAAAAATATTGTGGTTTGTGTTCGTGAAAAGGGCACAAAATCAGAAGAAAGTTAGTGTCTAAATGCATTGTTAGTGCAGAGAGATCTACAACATTAAGTGGCCAATAGAAGCCACCAAATCAGCTCAATACTTCAATCATTGGAGAAGAAAGTAGCCACCGAAGATCAACAAAGGAATCCTTAAATAGAGACTTGGTGAGTCTCAAATTCAAAGCACAATAAGGTTTCTATTACAAAGAAATAGTGTAGAAAAATGATCTGAAGCTTGGATTCATTTGTAAAATATCCAAGCAAAAAGGGGAAAGTGTCTAACCAAAGAGACAACCTCAAAACCCCTACATTGCATTCAAAATTCTGCCACAAAACCAGAATTTTAGACCTCAAAGGAGTGCAAAAAGATGGTGCAATAAAGGATTTTTTTATATAAATACATTAAATTATATTGCACTATCATAATTTGGTTTATATAGGGAAAGAAGGCAGATTTGAAGGTGCCTCAAAGGTATAATATTCGCTGGAAAAAATTAGCTGAAGGTGGTTGAATGCTAGCGTCTATCCAAGCATAGAAAAAAGAGCCACTTTTAGGGCTCATTCTTCTCACATCTTGGATGGCCAAACCTAAAAAAGACAAGGAGCAAAGCAAAGGGAGAAATAATGTTATTTGAAGAGCAAAATTATCTATAAAAAGGAGGACATATAACAAGTGATGAAATAAGAAGATTAAAGCACCATTGGAGTGACTCAAACTCCACATCTGCATTGCTTGAAATCAGTGCTCAAGCCTACAAATCGTTGCCACATCCTAGCCAAAAAACACTACAAATCGAATGAAAGAGGAGTTGGAGATTTTCAAGGTTAAAAGACCTCCAAAGGGTCTGTTGAAGTAGTGAAAGAGAAGACATCCATGCACAAGTAAGAAGTGACATGTGTCATTTTAGGTAAAACCCTAACGCTCCTCCCATGAGCACTCATATTCATCAAGAAAGGAGTTACAAACTACAGGCTGGTTCATTGAGAGTATGAGATACACTTGTCTATGAAGAATCCCAGTGTTCTCCTAAAGAATGTAACATCCATGCGTTACTCAAAGGCTCAACGGGTTTTTTCTAGCACTTTCTACTCCTCAAGATCTCAAGAATAAAATGGGTGTGCCAATTGGCACTTTAAGAAATACTCTTCTACATTTTAAGGGTGTCAAAAATTAGCATTCAGTGGACAACATTTACATCTTTGCATTCAACTTCAGGGTCTACACGCACAAGGCTGAATTACAACGTGTAAATAAGGTGGTAGAGCCTTCAATACTCTGGTCAAGCAAGGTCAAATGCAAAGATAGAAAGGGCACCATATTTTGAACATTAAATACAAGCCAAGTTCCAAGCAGCTCCATTGGAAGATATAGCCAAAGCAGCGATGTCAATATTGCATCCTTTCACATCCAAAATCAGCATCGATTATTGCTTGATATCAAGTAAGGTTTCATTTTTATAAGTTTAAAACTTGGAGGAATTTTATCATATTGAAAGCCATACCTCAAAGGGAATAATTTATCAAGCTAATATAATATTTGCAATATTAAAATTAGGAGTAATAAGGGTTTCTACTGGAGATTAATCTTAAATATTGGAAAATATTATTGTGATCTATTTTTTCCAAAATTAGGGAGTTATAAGGGTTACTACATCAAATTAATTTATTGGAAATTAGATTCACTTAAATTAAATCCTAAAGGTATATTAAATAGAGGTTTATCAAAGCATTTCAAAGGTTGGAAATTTATAATATTAGTGTCTCAAAACTTTTCAAAAGAGACAAAAGAAATCCAACATTAAAACCTCTTTAAATTTGGAAAAAGTGCTTAGTTCAATAGGAGCAATAAGGGATAATAAAAGTTTATTTTAATACTTACAAAAACTTTAAAAAATCAACCAAAATTGAACTACAATTTACAAAAGCACTATATCTTATACAGAATATACTAGGGAGTCATAAGGCATTTTAAAAAACTTGGTAATATCAACATTAATTAAAAAATTATCAAGTTGCAAATCCATTAGCAAAATATAAGCTTTTTACAAAACGTAAAAATCCTTAATAGTATATAATATCATTACTAGGGAGACATAAATAATCCTACAAAAAATAAGGATTAACATAAGATTTTTATCAAATCAATCTTATATAATTCTATTAGGAATCATATATCCTGATGCAAGAGCATCCAGTGGTGTAAGAGTGATCTTGCATCATCCAAATTTGTATTTGTTTTATTCTATTCTAAAGTTTGTTTAGTTTTTTAGGGGATGGAGAAATAGACCTAATGGTGAAAGAATCACCCTAATATCCTAAGCGGTTTGGGAGATATGTAAGTTTTATGGTAAAAACCCTACCAAAATGGTGAAAATCCTACCACTAAAACTTAAAGGTGAATTTTGAAGGCCTTAGAAGCCTCATAGAGGGGTGAAAATTAAGAGTTATTTTTTTAGCATATTATGCCATTGTAGGTATTTTCATGATCTTTCCAAAAATATGCACTAATAGTGAATTCAAGCAACGAGCGAGGAGTTATGACCCTAGGAAGTTTTGCCTCCGAAATTCAAATTTCAAATTAATTATTTTAGGCGGGAAAAGGGGAAACATGGTATTATAGGGGAATTTCAAAAATTTTAAAGGGGGTATGGTCTATGTTATTATTTTCATGAAAAGTAATAGGAAATCTTATTTCCATGAGGCAAGAGACATAATCATGACCTAAGATAGACTCATTCCATTTGGATCAAAGCTTATCAAGGCATATAGCATCAAGAGCTATTGAGACTTGATCAAATTCTCTTAAGGTAGAAGTGATCAGCTTCTACGAAACCCTCATACCCCTTTGGTATGAGAACCTTGGCCAAGCTTAAGGTTTCATCCCATAAAAAGGAAATCACCAATATACATACTGTCCACCAAGATCAATATGTAGGTGAATGCCTTGAAGATGAAGAACCACACCAATGGAAAACCATCATATATGAAATAACCTTATTAGTGGTTATTCATAGGTCTTAGAGATGATCCTCTTCATCTAGAAGGGATTGCTAAGACAACAGTATCACAATCATGATAAGAATCCATGGAGTGTCATCTTAGATATGATTATATAACTTTAAATCTCTTAGAAACATGATGGTTCACCCTTTGTTTAGACAACCCTTTTGTTGTACACATTGAGTTTATTACCAAAGGACATTACTTGTCCACCTCATGCACACTCAACATCTTAGTTTTTAGAATACAAGATTTGTTTTTATTTTCAGTTCAAGACCAAATCTTGCTTTCCTATGGATTTTTGTTCCACTTCAAATTTCAATGTGTTCTAATTTGATCCATAATGAATGTGGTGAATATAAACTAATGGAGCCTTTTATGATAGATTCTATTCATTATAACCATATATCATAAATATCGCATTAGAGATCCACTTAAGTAGAGATTATAATCCATTATGAATAGTTTCTATGAATTCCACACAACTATTGAATACAAGAAGTAAAACTAATTATCTACATCATTCACCTTTAATCAGTTTAACCCAAAAAGTAAATGGCATAATCATATATCATTAAATCATTCACATGTTAGAAATTATGCATACATTCTTAGCATCATAAATGAAACTACTGAATGAATAGTATTCAATTGTAAACATGCATAACTAACCCATTATATTATTTAACCATCTCATTCACATATATCATTTTCATTTTGAAAGTAAAAGCAATAGGAACAAGAAATAACACATCAACCCATAAAATAGAGTGAAAAACCCTGACGGGAAAAACCTAGCCTCCAAAATGTATTCTTTCCTCATAATCATAAACTTAAATACCAAGATTACAAGTATAGAAGGGTATCTACCGATCCCTTTCAATCAAATACAAATCAAGGAATACCATTATTCCATCTCATGCTTATGATGCAATTAAGGAAGTTTCCCAATTCCTTTCTCTAAGTCATCATTATAACATTAAGGTATTTCCCATACCAAAAAGGAATCCACTTGTTCCTTTAAGATCAATGATGCAATTAAGGAATCTACTAGATCATCTCTCTGAGTCATCATATGAATATTGATATTTTACATATGTTTATGATAATCATTGGAATCACATTTTGGAGAAGTCTCAATGACTTTGGAGGAGCCCTTATAAATTCCCTCAAGAATGAATACAAATCCATTCTTTTCTTCTCTAAGTATCCATACTAAGTGTATGAAGAGGGAAGCTTATAACTTCCTCAAGAATAGATTCTACATCCACTCTTATTTAGAATCTTAACCTTATTAAGGTAGTATCTATCTCACATTTTCTATGCATCAAACCAAGAATAGATCCTTGTCTATTCTTTCCTTAATTATTTATTATATATTTCATGGTTTGAGAGGATTCAATCTCCTCTCATCCATTCTAACCTCCAAATATTACCAATTTCACCAGTCCATAAATCCTATATATGGTCTTTAATCGTATGATTGAGTATAGTGAGGAAACCCCATAATTCCCTCTATACATTCTTCTACAATTTGCAAGAATTTGATTACATTAAAGCATAGTAAAAAGGGTGTCATTTTTCCCTTCCCTATCAAGTGGTTATATATATATCCACTATTCATTTACTATTCACTCATTCACTGTTCACTGTTCACTGTTCACTGTTCACTATTCACTTTAGAATGAATTCTACATTCATCCTTCTACACATAATCGACATGTGTAGTCATCGAATTATAGTCATTTTGTGCTATAATCACTATTCATATTTACTTAGAATTTATTTATAATCAAAGCCTTAATGATAAAACAAAGCTGAATTATTCAACTTTTTGTAGAAACAATAACTCCTTAGCGAAATAAAAGCAGCTACAAACACATGTATAGTTAATAGCAATAAATTTATCCAATAAGCTTCAAACCAGCAATAAGGTTTTTCCATTAAGTTTCAACCGGATTTAATGGAGAATTATATTCCCCTTAATAACAAATAAAATTACCAACATATAAATTCAGTAGGGTTACTCATATAGTAAGCTTCTAATAAGCTCTCAATGGGAACATTATAACCTTTAAAATTATAACCCTTAATAACCATGCAACTGTAAACCTATATAAAATTGATAAATAAATTTATCCAATAAGCTATAAGATTTTAATTAGCATGGTGAATTTATCTCAGTGATGCATTCTCAACAAGAGGAATAAGAAACTACCAGCCTAAACTCCTGTGAGGTTGACTTCCTCCAGGATCCTTCTTGCTTGGCTCCTTCTTGATTGACTCCTAAGATTCCAAGGATTGTCTTCTTCTTCAACTAGGAAATCTCTTCAACCTTCTAGTTTCTGATGAGAGCATACTCCCTAGGTATCCAAGATTTCCT
>JAQPPZ010010889.1:0-35616 GCA_028583015.1 Wollemia nobilis
AGAGAAGGTACCCACACTCTCCTCCTTCCAGATCAGACGATCCTCCACATTACTGAAAGCACGAGGATACAAAAGCAAACAAAAGGGAAATGTAACACTAAGTCCTACGAATGAGAATGCATGAAAAGAGGGAAAACAAACGAATTGAAATGAGATTTAAAGAAAATGTAAAAGTGCAGCCCTTTATTTTATTAATTTGCTATAGATTGGGTTACAATGCGTCTCCTCCCTTTTCAGGGTCTGGGAGCGTCGGACATAATTTTGTTACACCGCAAATGAGATATTCCCCTTTGGGATCTTTCGCGTGCCCACATTGAAAATGGGTGGACCAAACATCACCACCGCTTGCGTGAGTGCATCTATAGTTCCTTTCTGCCCCTCTGGTGTCAAGATCCTACATTCAAAGAAATAGTAAACAATTAGTAGCACCTGCAGATGGAGGGAAACATGCAATCCCCAAGGCCTACAGTCAATGCATGCATAAAATAATTAAAACGATAACTAAAACATATCATAATGAGCTGAAAATGTGACAGAAGCAAGAAAAAATTACCAAGAACACACTGCAAAAGGAACAGTTGAGAAATCTACCACATATTTCTAATCGCTCCGGGGTGGGATGATTAGGACTGTCATAAAATGTCAATAGGTGACCTCCTAAATGTCCCATCCATGGGCCTAAAAAACATTTGCAAAGTTGGGGTTAGACAAAACGGGGCATTTTGGGACGACCCAGATGGTCAGATTTTTCATATTCTACCTTGATCACCCTATATCTGATGATGCTCCCTGTATGTTAGTGAAAGCGAGAAACATTGAAAGCACAGTCAAAACTCATCAAAATCACATGAAATTTAAATGACAGTATATATGGATGACATAAAATAAAATGCAAAATAAATAGTAGGGAAATATGCCACAAATTTCTAATTACTCTAGGGTGGGACGATTAGGACTGCAGCAATGCAGGGGAGCGCCCGAGGATAGGACGCTCATCGTTTGGGGATCGGTTTCAGCACCAATCCACTTGGGATAGGTCCAAAACCTATTATGGGGTTGTGTCAGCAAATTGGGTGGGGTATTGTGGCCAAATTTTTGGGTTTTGGGTCTGGATTGCGCTTCCAATAACCACCCAATAACCTCCCTTCCAAAAGAGAGATCAAGGATGTATGAAGGACAAATGATGGGTGAGGATGTAATTCGACAGCACTCCATTGCTCCAAATGCTCCTGCTTTGTCCTTTTTGGGGTGATAAGACTCACCATTTTATAGACATGAGGGTCTTTGTGAATGAGCATGTAGATGTGCCACTTGGCCATCATGCCTTGCCAGGGGGAAGAAGATTCCTCCCTGATTAAGGGCTCCATGACTGCCTCTTTGAGCTCAAAAATGCTCACTCACACTCCATGCATTGAAGGAGGAGTTAAGTGGCAGATTTGAACTGCCATTTGTCAAGGTTTGACCTTTTTCTCGTCAAACCTGCTATTTGCCCCACCCTGGAGCGAATACTGCTAATCGTCCTAGGGTGGGACAAATACCAGTTTGTAATCATCCCAGGGTGGAACGAATAAGGAGTAGGGTGCCTGAAAGGTGCCAAATTGACCCTTGACCTTCCAAAACAGTTATGGGAGTGGTTAGGACCACTATTTAACCTTTGGGGGCTGCCCTAGGGGTTGTGTATGTCAATTCAATCAGTGCTTGTTGTCACATAATCAAATTAGTGCTATTTTGGTGTCTATAGATGCCCCTTTTTGGGATGCGCTGTGCGTGGCACAGTGTTGAGCAAAAATAGATAACTAAAGCACTAATGATTAGGGTTTCTTAGTAACCTAACCAAATTTTGATGCCCCAAGTATGGAAAGGGCACGCATTCTTGAATCCTTACTTCTAATGAGCTAAGGAGCTTAATTCAAGTGTTAACCTTTTTCGATGAGGTGTTACTTGATCTTGGACATTGTTCAGTCATGAATAGGCAAAGGGTGCAACATTTTTGTCTATGGGAACCTTGAGTTCATGATTCATGAATACCAAGTGTTTGATCAACTTGTGATTATTGCTTGTTTGCTGCCCCAAGCAGGGGCATGATTGTCTTTGTCAATGATTCTTTGAATTCGTGTCGTTTCCTTGATTGGGTGTGTATTTATTGATTGGTGACTAAGTGTGACTACCCCCTCAAGTGAGGAATCGATGAGGGAATTACCAACATTAGAAAAGCGACGAGTCGCTTGACCCAAGATGAATTTTGTAAGGGTGCCTTTAGTTGTTTTTTGTTGATCGCTTATGCAGTTTCTGAACAATTTGACCTGTTTTTGGTGGGTTTAAACCTTTTTTGTGACGCTATTTTGGGGATGAAATTCTCAAAAATTCGTCCTCCCGTGGAGTGGTCCGGCTATGGTAGACTTCTTAGGGAGTAGGATAGTGAGGATTTGTGACCCCAACATTAGTTTTGCATGCCAATAATATCAGGCGCAAAGGTGCCTTTGTTCGGAAATGTTATTGCTATTTTTGGGTGGGTTTGGACCCATTTTGTGACGCCATTTGGGGATGAAATTCTTGAAAATCCATCCCCCCGTGGAGCGGTCCGGCTATGGTAGCCATATTAGATAGTAGGATAGTGAGGATTTATGACCCCGACATCTATTTTGTATGCCAAGAATGTGCAGGCGTAAAGGCGCCTTGCTCGGCAATGTTATTGTTATTTTTGGGTGGGTTTGGACCCTTTTTGTGATGCCATTTGGGGATGAAATTATTGAAAATCCGTCCTCCCATGGAGCGGTACAACTATGGTAGCCTTCTTAGGGAGTAGGATAGTGAGGATTTGTGACCCCGACCTCTGTTTGGTATGCCAAGAATTTCAAATGCAAAAGCACTCTTATTTGGCAATTTTATTGCTATTTTTTATGCATTTTGGTGCAGTTTTTACTGTTTTTGATTTTCTTGCTCTGTAATCGTCCTAGGGTGGGACGAATACTAGTTTTGTAATCGTCCTAGGGTGGGATGACCGCTAAATAGAGCTAAAACTAGGTTTTGGGCTCATTTGCACTTTGGTTTTTTGTCGATTTGGAGCTATGAGGAGGAGGAGGTCGAGTTCGCGTAGCGGAGCGCTGTCAGATTTCTTGGACACCATGAGTTCACGGATCGGATCATCAAGTGGCGAAGCTGAAGCGAGACCAGTAAGTGCCCCTTTTCTTTATTTTGCTTGTTTTGTTGTATAGTTTAAAACCACAATTTGTTTTTCTTTGTATTTCATTTTTTTTATTTAAACTAAAATAAAAACCCTAGTTTAATGTTTGTTGTTTGTTTGAATTTGTGCTTTGTATTGCTTTGTTAGAACTATGATCAAAACCCTAGTTGAAACCGTTTTTATTTTGTTTTTGGTGTAAACTAAAAAGAAAACCCTAGTTTAAACTAAGATCGAAAACTTAGCTTAAAAAAATTATTTTTATGTTGTTTTCTATTTTTTATCAGTTTAGACTAAGGTTAAACCCTAGGTAACTGAAAATTATTTGTGTGTGTTTTTTTTGGTTTTTCAGTTTTAAACTTAAGGTTCAAACCCTAGGTAACGAAAAATTTTGTTATTGTGTTTTGTATTTTTCAGTTTGACACTAGAATGAAAACCCTAGGTTAAAGTGTTTTACTTTGTTTTTTGTATTTTTATTGTTTAGACTAGGATGAAAACCCTAGGTTAAACTGTTTTATTTTGTTTTTGTATTTTTATTGATCAGTTTGAACGAAAAACCCTAGGTAACTGACAAGTTTTTATTTTGAATTTGTTTTTTTATTTATTAGTTTGAACTAAAGTAAAAAAACCCTAGGTAACTGACAAATTGAATTTGTTTTTTTTTGTTTTGTTTTTTATTTATCAGTTTGAACTAAAGTAAAAAAAACCTAGGTAACTGACAAATTGAATTTGTTTTGTTTTTTATTTATCAGTTTGAACTAAAGTAAAAAAACCCTAGGGATCTCCTGCAGACTCAGTTGGCATAGCGCGATGATGCATTGGCTACGTAAATGGATTTGGTTTGGCACCGGTTGGAGTTGGAGGCAGAGATTATCCACCTGGGTGGGTGGTTACCTGAGCTCCCTGGAGGTGGATCTTTGCGTCAGACGAGAGACAGCGATACTGAGCAGTCAGCATCTTCTCATCACAAGTGGCTGGATGAGGGGTGTGCTAGTGGGCATGATGCGGGGGCTAGTAGCAGCCGCCCTGAGAGGTCCCATAGGACCCACACCACTGGGAGTAGTTCTCGTTGCACCGACCATACGTGATCATGGTGGCCGACACCCTAGGCTTGGGGATTTTTGAGATTTTGCTTTTTTTGGTGAGGTTCGAGGACCGTTTTATTGTAGCCTGAGGGCCTTTTTGACGATATATATACATGACTTTCTTTGTGTTTATACACTTGTTATGGTTTGATTTTATGCACATGTATTTACATTGATGTATGCATATGTTATTGTGAATGCGATGTTTCTAATTATATGATGTATGCATATGGTATGGATGAATTGAGTTGTGGATATTTGGTGGTGGCACCATAAACTGTACAAGGACTTAATGGCTTTTTTGTACTAGGCGATTGCGTTATGAAATGACTTTGTATGTATATATTTTTCTTTTGTTTTGTATATATTTTTGATGATGGTGTAATAATGGAATGTATCATAGTTGGTTTAGAATGTAGTTAAGGTTTTCTGAGACTCAGATGTTTTAACTAACTAGCCAAGATTGTACTTTTATCTTACAAGACTTTTGAACAAGGTACGAATTGGACTTGAGTTTGACCAAGTTATTTCGCATTAATGTGTGTGCAATTGTGTTTGTTCATGTGGTATTTGTCAGGATACCGTAAGTGCCAGATAGGCTGTCAACAAACCTGTACTAAGGATCACCTAATTAGCTCCACTAACTCATTTGTCGTATTTAGTAATATTAATCTACAGTGCCATCTAGGATACGATAAGCTAGCTCATCCACATGTAAACATTGATCTGTACACAATTTAATGTGACAGATATATCATCATACGGGAGGTTTTCCACCAATGACCGATAGGCTATCCACCAAATTGGTACTGAGGATCACCTCATGACCTTTCGAATGCTGAGAGTTCTAGGGATTCAAGTTTGACTCCCTTATTTTCTTCAATTGTATTGGGATACTTGCTCTTATATAGTGATAAAAATCACTATTTATTTTTGTTTGTTTTTTTTTTTTTTTGAGCAAGGGATTTACATATTGAGTGATGAGAATCACTATTACTTGTGCTTTTTGGGGTATGCACTTTGAGGGGTTTGGATATCAAACTTTGGAGTTTGTGTTTTGACTTTTGCAATTTTTGATGTTTGCAACTTTTTGAGAACTTGGGATTTTTGGGGAATTGGGTAGGGAAGATGCTTGTCCTTTTGCCAAATCTTAGCATTCTTGGGGTCATTCGCATAGGGGGACGAGCGAGATAACCTTTTCACTATATGGTATCTTGAATTGCTTTGCAGGTTTCGTCTTTCGTTTACACAACTTGGAAATTTTTTAATGTGTTTTTAGCTTGTGTGGGATGCTACGTAACAAGGTGTGATCCAAGTAGAACTCTACCTTTGTAAAATCTATTTGACTCTGTATAGTTTTTGGCTATAAATCTAAAGACAACTGAATTACGAAAGACCCTAAATACATTAGAAGACAACTGACTATGATATGGTGAAAATTGTGGATGGCGTTATTTTTGCTGAATTATTTTCAAAGTGGAAAAATGTGGAGAATGATTGAATTGCCGAGTAATTACAGTCTATGGTGCATTTGACTTGTACGATCAACAAATATGCAATATATGTATGCAGTGTCTAATGCGGTTATTATTATTTTTATTTATTTATTTATTTATTTGTGTTTTGATTTTTTACGAGTACGCATGGAAGTGAGATGATTTTTTTTTGTTATTTTTGATTATTTATTGTTTTTGAAAATTCTTTATGGTTGGTTTATCCTGAGTGGGTGTGGACCAAGTGATTCTTTTGGATCCTTGGAGGTTTTGACCAAAGGGATTATGGGCACCGTTGGGGCGTTTTTGGGTTGACCAAGCGATTGTGGAAATCCTTGGAGCTTTTGGGGTGACCAAAGGGTTTATAGATACCTTTGGGGCATTTTTGGAGTTGACCAAGTGAAAGCACAAGGATACGAAATCAAAAAAGGAAAAGCTCCAAGTACGATGCAAAACAGAATTAAACTTAATGCTAAGTCCTACGAATTGAAAATGCATGAAATAGGAAAAGCATAAACGAATTGAAACTCAAATGAAAAGCTAATGCAAAAAATAGCCCTTTCTTTTATTGATATGTTTTGGAATTCGCTTACAATTTGCCTCCTCCATTTTTAGGGGCGAGGAGCATTAAATTTGTTTCTTGGTTACATCCATGGATAGCCATCCTTCTTTTGCATGCCCACATGTAAGATGGGCGGACCAAAACATCATCGTCACTTGCATTGATGAGTATTGACTCCTTTCTGCTCCTCTAACGTCTAGATCCTACGTTCAAAGAAACAAGAAACAGTCAGTAGCACCTGAGGATGAGATGAAACATGCAATCCCCAAGCCTACAATTAGTGCATGCAAATAATAAATAAAACGATAACTAACATATGTTCAAATGATCTAAAAATTTGACAAGGGCATCAAGACCTAACAAAGGGAACACTACAAATGGAACAGTCGAGAAATTCCTCACATATTTGAATTTGCTTCGGACGGGACGAATAGACCTACAATAAAATGCCAGATAGCACTGCTCAAAATGTCACATATGGACAGTTCTAGATCTCCTAAAAAAGTGGGGGTTAGCTAATTAGGGGTATTTTGGGACGACCCAGATGGTCAGATTTCCCCAATTTGGCCTCTAACACTTGGATTTTGATGATGCCTTCTGCAAGTTAGTAAAGGCAGAAAAAATGATGAAGCATGATAAGATTTGCTCGAAACGTTATGAAATTGAAATTGTAAACTATCTAAGCAGCATAAGATGAAATGCAAAAGAAATTGATAGGATGAAAATCTACCATAGATTCCTAATCGTTCCTAAAGGGGATGATTAGATCTGCAATAGTGCGAGGGGCGCCCGAGGCAGGCCGCCCACAGTTTGGGGCCTGATTTTGGCACCAATCCACTTGGGATGGGTCTGAAATATCTTGTAAAGTGTTATCGGCAAATTGGGTGGTATGCTGTGGCAAAATATCCGGTTTTGGGCTCAATATTTGACCTTCCAATGGTCACCTGATGACCTCCTCTCTAAAAGAGATCATAGATGTGAAAGGCACAAATCAAACAAGGGCGTATGGGGAAGTAAAACGGTAGCACTTCGTTGCTCAAAAATGCTCCTTCTATGTATATTTTGGGGTGAGAAGACTCACCATTTTATAGACCTGATGGTCTCTTTGGATGAGCATGTAGAGGCACCACTTGGCAATCATGCCTTCCGAGGGGGAAGGAGGTTCCTCCCTAATTAGGGACTTCATGACTACCCTTGCAACTACCTCTAACGCTTGAAAACGCTCACCCACACTCCCATGCGATGAAGGAAGCGTTAAGTGGCAGATCTGAGCTGCCATTTGTCAAGATTTGACTTTTTACCCATCAAACCTGCTATTCGCCCCACCCTGGAGCGAATACTGCTATTCGTCCCTGGGTAGGGTGAATCCCAGTTTGAAATCATCCTTGGGTGAAACGAGTATTAAGCAAAGTTCTTGAAGGTTCCAAATTGATATCTGACCTTCCAAAACTACTGTGAGAGTGGTTAGGACCACTGTTTAACCTCTAGGGGCTGCCCTTGGGGTTGTGTGTCAATGCGATCAGTGTTTGCAGTCACATAATCGGATTGGTGTTGTTTTGGTGTCTACATATGCCCTTTTTTAGGATGTGTTGTGCGTGGCACAGTGCTAAGCAAAAATAGATAACCAAAGCACTAATGATTAGGGTTTCTTAGTAACCTAACCAAATTTTGATGCTCCAAGTATGGAAAGGGCATGCATTCTTGAATCCTTGCTTCTGACGAGTGAAGGAAATCAATTCAAGTGTTAACCTTTTTCGGTGAGGTGTTACTTGATCTTGGACATTGATCATTCATGAATAGGCAAAGGGCACAACCTTTTGTCTATAGGAACCTTGAGTTCATGATTCACGAATGCGAAGTGTTTGATCAGCTTGTGTTTATTGCTTTTTTGCTACCCCAAGCATGAGCGTGATTGTCTTTGTCAATGATTCTTTGAATGCATGCCATTTCTTTGATTGAGTGTGTATTTGTTGATTGGTGACTAAGTGTGACTACCCCCTCAAGCGACGAATTGATGAGAGAATGACCTACATGAGAAAAGCGATGAGTCGCTTGACCCAAGATGACTTAGGTAAGGGTGCCTTTAGATGCTTATCATTGAATGTGTGTGCAGTTTTTTGACATTTAGACCTATTTTTTGGTGGGTGTTAACCCTTTTGGTGACACTTTTCGGGGCTAAAATTGGCAAAAATTCGTCTTCCCGTGGAGTAGTCTGGCCATGGTGGCATTCTTAGGGAGTAGGATAGTGATAATTTATAACCCGAATGTTTTTTTTGGATGCCAAGAATTTCAGGCGCAAAGGCGCCTTCATTCGGCAATGTTATTGCTATTTTTGGTTGGGTGCGAACCCGTTTTGCGACGCCGCTTGGGGATGAAATTATTGAAAATTCATCCTCATGTGGAGTTGTCCAGCTATGGTAGCCTTCTTAGGGAGTAGGATATTTAGTATTTGTGACCCTGACATCTGTTTAGAATGCCCATAATGTCAAGTGCAAAAGCACTTTCATCGGGCAAGTTTATTGTTCGTTGTTGGGTCATTTTTGTGCAATTTTTTTTTGATGTTTTTGAAATTTTTGCCCTGAATTCATTCCTGGGTGGGACGAATACCAATTTAGTATTCATCCCAGGGTAGGAAAATCACTAACCAGAGCGCTCGTCCCAGGGAAGAATTATTACAAGCTGAAACTGCCTATTTAAAGGCCAAAACTGAGTTTTGGGCTCATTTGTCTTCTTTTTTCCTAGCGAATTGGAGCTCTGAGGAGGAGGAGGTTAATTCTACGAAGCAAAGTGCTGCCAAATTTCTCTCAACATCATTAGTGCACAAACCGTATCAAGCGGTGGAGCCAAAGCGAGACCAGTAAGTGATCCTTCTCATTATTGCTTGCATTTTGTTGTTTACAATTTTTAATACCGCACTTTGTTACTTATTTTCTAGTTTGTTGTTGATTTGAAAAACCCTGATTAACTGTATGTCATTATGTGTGACTTGTCTTATGACTTAGGTAAAAAAACCCTAGGTAAGAAAAATTGAGTTCAAAACTTAGTTTAAAAATTTGTTTTTCTTTTTAGTGGGCTTCGTAAAAATAAAACCCGAGTTTACATGTATGCTAGAAAAACGTGATAACAGTATGAAATTTGTTTCCTTTTTACAGTAAGGTAAACCTTAAGAAAAATTTTAAACTTAGAATACAGAAACCCGAATACTGACACACTGTATTTGATAATTTGTTTTTTTGTTTTTTATGTTGTCTGTTAGTTTTAAACTTAGAATGTAGAAACCCTAAGACTGACAAACTGTATTTGACAATTTATTTTTTTTGTTTTTTTATGTTGTCTATTAGTTTTAAACTTAGAATGCAAAAACCCTAAGACTAACAAACTGTATTTGACAATTTGTTTTTTTTTTTTTTTGTTAATTTTGTTGTTTTTGAGCTGTACATTGTTTGATGTACTGTTGTATATTCATGTTACTGTTTATGCAGTTTTTCATGATTTTAATTTTTTTGTGTTGTTTTATTTTGCAGGTTGTGAAGAGCGGGTATCGTGTGCCTACTATTTTTGCTAAAGTGTGGGAGACGCTAGCTGTGGCTAACTAGGAGTGGCTTGATGCCCTTGAGCTCAAGCAGGTAACTCGACTGGAGCCTGTGGTCGGGGATCGGGCTTATCTGATGGCCCTGATTAACTTGTTGGATCCTCGGACCAACACCTTCCATATCCCAACAAGGGAGATGACAGTGACCTTGGAATATGTCTATCAAATTCTATGGATTTCGATAGATGGATTACCTATTAGGACGATGTTGCGCGATTAGTGGACAGCAGTGCTGACACGCTACTTCGGGCATGGGGAGGAGGTGGGTGTGGATAGCCCAGTGGAGAGGGTAGAGGACGACTACCAAATTGGTAGGATTCTAGTTTGATGGTGGCTGGAGAAGGGGGTGCTGGGAGTGAGGCACGCAATACTCATGGGCCTTATCTCCAACATGCTGCTACCTAACTCGTCAAGCATGAGGTTCTCGTGGAACGTGTTGGATGTGGTCTATCGGCTGGTGGAGTGTTCAACGCATGAGCCTTTTATCATGATATGGGGACAAAAACTGCTGGCACAACTCTATTATGAGTTGTATGAGGTTCACTGCTAGAGGCAGAAGGGGATTAGCTGCAACTATCTATTGTAGAGCTGGGATTGGCAGAACATAGCGGTGGAGAGGCCGATGGGGTTACCATGGATGACTCGGGTGGAGATGGTGGATAAGGATATAGGTTACGCGGCTCTGTGGTGACATTCTGAGGAGTAGGGACAGAGTCGGTGGTGGGCAGGTGCCATAGGGCACTATGCCAATGCCTTCACTCGGCTTGCTCTAGGGGAGGTGTTATGGCACCCCTATCGGGATTGTTCGGCCTGGCCTAAGGCTCGGGAGTGGCTTCGATGGGTACGTAGGGAGCGATGGCTGATTGGGCAGCATGGGACCGAGTAGGAGTTCTTCCCTTACAGCTGGGTGACATGACATTTTGTACTTTGTGGTCAAAGCACACACGTATTTGTTCTTGAATGACGTCCCATTATTCGAGATTATCTTGGATGGAATACCAAAATGACATATGATGTTATGTAAAATAAACTCCGCAATGCGGGTTCCAGTCATAGAGGTTAGCGAAACTCCTTCCACCCACTTGGTGAAGTACTCTGTGGCCATTATGATAAACATGTGATGGCCTGACAACACAGGGGAGATCTTTTCAATTAGATCTAAGCCCCACTATGAAAATGGCCAAGCCGATTGGATCAGCTACAAGGCCTAAGAAGGTACGTGTGTCAAATTGACATGATGTTGACACTTCACGCACTTCCTCACATATGCGCAACAATCTCGCTCTAAATATGGCCAATAATAGCCCATGCGGAGAATGCGCTTTGCGATGGCCATACCATTGAAGTGGCCATCGCACGTACCATCGTGCGCTTGGGTGATCGCCCAAGCGGACTCTTACTGGTCCAAGCAATGGAGGAGAATCCCTTTGTGGCTTCGATGGTACAAAATGTCTCCTAACAAGACATGCTTTGCCACTTTCTGCTTGACTGCTCGTTTTGCAGCATGCATCAATCCAAGTGGAAGGTTACCTAACTTGAGGTAGTCCCTTATGGGCAAATACCAATCCTACGGATCAGAAGCCTCGACGGCATGAACAACCAATCCCTCTTGAAGTTCATCCCTAGCAAAATCTGAGCGAGAAAGAACTTGTAAGAATAGCATTGTGTTGCTATTAAAGGAAGTAGGGGAGAATAAGGACCCCCAGTTGGCATGATTCAGACGATCGTGGATTCGAGAGAACCTATGCTGAGGTGGTTCAATCTGGATCATGTGGATTCTTGGAATTAAGTCAGAGCTTGCACGCTCCATCATGGATTGCTATTGTGTTTTGACTTGAATGGTGGTCATATCACCAGAAATGTCTTGTGGGATTAGTGACCCCAAAGAGGCCATAGTGTCTGCAAAATGATTCGATGACCAAGGGAGTGCCTCGATGTTGTAGCATTCAAGCTTTGCCAGGAATTTTTCCACAAGGGCTTTATAGGCTTGCAGAACTGGGTATTTGCATTGGAATACCCCTTTGACTTGGTTTATGATTAATAGTGAATCACCAAAGATATTCAATCGTTTAATGTTCATGGTGATTGTTGTCTAAAGACCTATGAGCAAGGCTTCGTACTCTGCATTGTTGTTGGTACATGGGAAATTTAATTTAAATGATAGAGGCATTAGAGCACCTTGCAGTGTGAAGAATACTATTCTCGTGACACCACCTTGCTCACATTTAGAACCATAAAAAAATAGGGTTATGTTAGCCTGTGATTCAGGCTCATCAGAATCTGGTGATTTTGAGACATGGAAGACCCCATCATCGAGTAGTTCTATGGTCAGAGGCTGATCGTATTTGAGAAGAGCCTCTGCTAGCTGATTGGCTATGACCTAAAATTTTATAGATTTCTGTCCAATAAACTCTATGTCAAATTCTATCAACAACATGATCCATTTTGCCGTGCAACTACTATGATAAGTATGACTCATCATGTACCGCAATGGATTCTCCTTAGAAACAACATACATCTTGTTGCTCAACAAGTAGTGGCGTAGATTTTTGGTAGAAAACACCACTACCAAGAAGAGTTTCTCAACGTATGCATAATTAAGTTCATAACTAACTAGGGTGCGGCTAATATTGTAAGTAGCCTGCTCTTTATGAAGTTCATTCTTCTAGGCTAACATGGCACCTAGTGCCACCTCAGTAGCTGAGATGTATAAGTAGAATGACACTCCTGGTCTGGGTGGTGCCAATACTGGTGGCAAAGCCAAGTATTGTTTAATTTCATCGAAGGCTGAATGGCACTCGTCATCCCAGTGAAATGCTACCCCCTTGTGCAATAATTTGTTCATGGGTCAGCGCTTGTCATATAGCTACGCTATGAAGCGCTTAATTGATGTGACCTTTCCCTGTAGGCTTCTGAGCTACTTGATGGCAGTTGGGGGAAGCATTTCAAGGATTACCTTGACTTTATTTGGATCCACCTCGATGCCTCGCTTTGAGACTATGAAACCCAAGAGTTTTCCATATGTGACGCCAAATACGCACTTCTTGGGATTTAGTCAAACTTTATGTTCCATGAGGTGAT
Organism: Wollemia nobilis; assembly: GCA_028583015.1. Taxonomy (NCBI): domain Eukaryota; kingdom Viridiplantae; phylum Streptophyta; class Pinopsida; order Araucariales; family Araucariaceae; genus Wollemia; species Wollemia nobilis. The sequence goes on from JAQPPZ010010889.1 coordinate 12,995, forward strand.
CGAGGATCTTGCTTAAGTCATCGAGATGATCTGGGCGCAAAATATATTTGGCCAACAAATCATCCATGTAATCTTCCAAAGTTTTATGCATGTAATCATGGAAGATGTATGTCATGGCACGTTGGCAGGTGGCACCAACATTTTTAAGGCCAAAGGGCATGACCTTGTAACAAAATGTCCCCCAAGGCATTGTGAACGCCATTTTTAGTTGGTCCTCAAGATTGATACAAATATGATTGTATCCCGAGAAACCATCCATGAGGAAAAGTATTTTGTGGCCCCTTGTAGCGTCTACAAATGTGTCGATGCTCGGTAAGGGGAAATCACCCTTAGGACTTGGTTTTTTTAGATCTCAAAAATTAGTGCATATGTGAATCCTCCCGTCAAGCTTCTTGACGGGTACCATGTTGGAAAGCCATGGCGGATAATCCACGTAGATGACAAACTGTGCATCCAACAACTTTTGCAATTCGTATTTGACCATTAAGGCCACTGTTGGGTGCATCTTGCGTAGTTTTTGCTTAACTGGATTGACTGTCGGATCAAGCGTTAGATTATGCATGACTAGCTACGGATCTAGTCTCGGCATGTCTTTGTATGACCATGCAAAAACCTCCTTCTTCTCTTTGACAAGGGTAATGTAGTCGGATTGCTCTTCGGGGGATAGACTTACCCCCAGCTTGATAATTTGTGGATTGATTGGATTAGAGCCGATGTCTACGTCAGTCATCTCCTTGATCGACATGTGGGATCCGTCCTTTAAATGGTGTGGAGTTGGGATCAAATGGATATCATTTGCTGAGTTTAAATCTACATTGTGAACTTCGGGTCCATATTCACCATGTAAGATATCCTAAGTTGGCCCAGGGGTAAAATGAAGCATTTCATCGAAAGGCCAGTACTCAAATAGGGATGGAGGTGAATTGAAACGATCCTAGTCTATGGCATCTATGTCTAGATACAATGACTGTGCTGGATTGGTCGGGTTGTGGATGGGGGTGGTTAAATCAATGGAGACCATGTTGATGAAATGATTTTTGTCTCCATTACCACGGGTGTGATGACTCAGACTTTCTAGATGTTCTCTATGCTTTGGATCTAGCTCTAGAGGTATTGGCATGAATGGATCGGCCCTATGTGCGGATAGGAAGATAGGGTTTGCCCTCGGAACTGATATCATTCTAGGGTCTCTAGGTGGAATATATTCTCCATATGCCCAAAGTTGCAGATTCAACACTTGGTCCCATTGTGCTGGTTCTACGTACCACTCATGCCCCGACACTATGTTTAATTGTTCAAATATGTCATTAATATCCAAGGGGTATGGTCACTACATTTGCCACATGTGATTGAGATATGCCATCTCAGTCTCATCTTTGTAATCACTATCGAAGATCCAAAGGCCTTCGTTGGATTAGACAACTGCTTGCGGCATTAAGGGCTCATCTTGCTCGAGCAAATTGATGCGGTTCCATCGGGGTTGTTTCGCTCTTTGTGGGGGGACTTGATTTCCTTGGAGTGGCACTTGCTCAATTGGAGCCTCTAAAGGGAACATTGTCAAGAGGTTTTCTTGATAATCATCCATGGGGATCACTTGTGAGTGATCGCTATTTGATTTGAAGGGGTCATACTCTGACTTGTCCTCTGAGGACCCTTCTTGACATTGTCCAGACCCTCCTTGCAAATGAGCTCTTGAGCTTTCTCCTATCTCGATCGAAGGGAATGGATTGTGAGGGTCAACAAGGTTGATTGTCGTTAATGGGAAATAATCCCTCAATGTATGTGTCGTGTTAGGGTTGGCATATGGACCTGATTCCAATCCCCCCTTGTTGCCTATCCCTAGGCCTTGCATGTTCTCCACCAAGATGTCCAAGGGTAGGGGGTGGTTGAACCCTACTCCTGACTTGTCATATGGCCTTTGGTATCTTGGTTGGCAAATAACACGTACCCCTTGCTCATATCTACCTAACCCATATCCATGCCAATTGCATTGGCCAAGGTATCTCTAAGCAAATTCTAGGTTAGACAAATAGTTGACATTTTTAGCAAAAGGCTATTCATCTTCATCCTCTTGCATGCATGGTGCAATGCCATGATCAAGGCCCCCATACACAAAGTTTGTCTGGTTCGGTGGGTAGCCTAGGGGAACAATAGTGCTGATGGAGAGGCGAGGTCTCCCCATGTCCTGCATGGACTCCAGTGCAGGTTTTGCTATAATATTCTACACCAGATACTCCTCCAGGCCCGTATTGGCCATTTTAACGATGATTTTTGGAGGTTGAGGAGGAGGGAATGGAAGTTCTCCTTGAGTCCACTCCATTTTAGGTGAACTAGGAGTCTCAACTTCCATTCGGCTAGACATCTCCTCAGTAGAGATAGTTGATACTGATGGTAGTGTCTCTTTCAGAGGTTTCTTCCCTTTGTCCTTTTGTTTTGCAACCGTAGGTGGCATCATTGGTGGAGGACTAGACGATGAAGATGTACCTGGATGGGGAAGAACTTGCTAACGGGGATGTCTGCAGAATCGGTCCCTGTTTATATGGATTCAATTGGAAATCCAAATGCATTGATGGAAGGGTCGATTGCGACATCAACTGCACCGCATTACAATACTTGAAGGGTTCTAAGTCCGTCGGGACTACATGCACCTCCCCTTCAAATGTATACTTTAAACATTGATGAGCTATTAAAGGGACACACTTCATGTCCCTGATCCATGGTCAACCCAACAAGATGTTATAGGCCATATCACCTTCCAAAATATGGCACAATGTAGGTATAGTCTTTTGTCCCACCTGGATGGGTAGGACAATTGTGCCAACTGTCGAGCATATTGCATCATTGAATTCTCATAGTGTATATGTGGAAGCCATGATGTGAGATGCTGGAAACTTCAGATGTTTCAATTCTGTTGATGTGATGATATTACTGGATGAGCCAGTGTCTACCAACACCCTCTTATATGGAATCCCGTTGACCCATGTGATAACATGCAGGGGTGGATCCGCCATGTCATCAGCCACTGATTTCACTTTGTCTTCTCGAAAAGTGATGACTGGCTCAGTGCATCATTTAATATGTCCCACAAAGTTGTTGAAAGAATTTGCTTCATGGGGCTGCAACTCGATGGCTTTCAATATCTCCATTAGAGCCTCCCGATGGGGCGTTGATTGTTGTATGAGCTCGTATATGGAGAGCCTATCCGAGGTGGTCCTCAAAATCTGAGTGAATTTTGTCTGAAGTGTGGCCACTGGTCTACGTGGAGGAGGTTGTGCAAGGTGTTGTTGTGGTTGTGACATTGTTGGCAGCTCTCCTGCAGCTACCACAAGAGCATTTATGCTCGGGTACCTCCTATTTTGAGTCACTATACTGATCATACCTATATACCCCTGCAAGGGGTAGTTCTATGTGACCTCATTAACTTGTAGGGTCTTTGCCTATGGAACAAGAGCAGGCAAGGGGTCTTTAAAGACCTCCATTTTTTGATTGCTTGGTGCCACGAGATTATCCACCGCTAATGTCTTGTTATCAATTAGGTCTTGCACCAAGCCCTTAAACTTCCAGCAGGCATTTAGGTCATGTCCCTACCATCTATGGAACCTATAGTACAAGTCCTCCCTATACCCCTTAGGCTTCGGAGCATTGGGGTCTATGGTTTGAATCTCTGGCAGGTTGATCAATATTATCGCTAACAAGCGGTCAAACAAGGAGTCCCTGGACTCTATGTAGGGTGTGTATTGTCGCCTAGGGCAACACTGTTGACTTTGTTCTTGCCTCTAATTTTCTCTATCATAGTTTTTAGGATGCACCACCTGATAGTTAGCATTTTGGGGCTATGTTGCTTGTGTAGGCTTAGAGACATTGATAGCAAATTGATTGACCACAATGGATTTTTGTTGAGTGGTCCCTGTTTTAGTGTTCTTAGTCCACTCTTTTTTCTTAGTTTTGGATATCTCGCCATCTTGTATCTTGATCTGTTCAATGATCCTGGCTTGTGCCAGAGCTTCTTCTAAGGTGGCATATTACTGCAGCTGCAATAGCACAGAGATTGATCTCAAATAGCTCTTTGAGAATATTTGAGTGAGGTCAGACATAAGAGGGATGTAGGGCAGCTTTGAAAGCAAAGTCCTCCATCGATTCCCATAGGCCACCATGGTTTCTTCCTCATACTGCCTAAGGCTGGCTAAGTCACTTAGTGATGCCTTCTTCTTGGTGTTGAAGGTGAAGCATTCGAGGAACACATCCACTAACTGATCTAAGTTGTTAATGTTGTGTTTTGGTAATTGAATAAACCAATCCGAGGCAGGGCCTACGAATGTGGTTATAAATGTTCTTAATAACAAGGCATCATTGTCCTGAATGCTGAAGCATTAGCTCAAGAATCTCGTCACATGCTCCTGAGCATCTTCCTCACCTCTAAAGGTTGCCAACTGAGGCAACTTAAAGTGTTTAAGGTAAGGGGGTGCTAGCACTGACGGATGCATAGGATAACTACGGAGCTGGCATAAAGTGGGATTTTGGGGCCCAAAAGTTTTGGTTTCCACAGACTCTAGATGCTCTAGCAACACTTTATATGCATCTAAAGATTTAATCTCTTCCTATTTAGTTTGCTCTTTTTGTGGGTTTTGGGAGACTTGAAGCCTATAGAGGGGTGGCTGGATAGCAATCCCTCTGCCTTGGTAGGGCGTTTCAGCCCGCTATTCTTCTTGCTCATACTACTCGTAAGCTTCCTGAGGAGTCTCTAGACGAGACCTATGACCCTGGGTGGGTCCCCGTGGAGGGTACCCATTGTTGTTCTGGGGAGTGGCCTCCCTCTCAGGTCTAGGAGGTCTCGGAGGTAGCACTTGGTAAGGTCACGAAAACCTATCTCTCACCAAGGGGTTGTGCCTCTCATACGGTTCCGCTCTTTGGGTGTGTGGGGTTGGAACCCTCTCAGGCACCGTGTTATGGAGCATCTCATCTGTTTGGCACTGAATGCGCTCTTTTCTAATTTGATATAGATGATCTAGCTACTATTGGTCTTGCTCAAGCCATGTGATATATGCTTGGTGGGCGGCATGTCTGGAAACTACCAGGTCAATTTGTTCTGCCATCTTGAGCCTAGGAGGCCTGGATGCCTCTCCTATGCACTTACCTTGGTTGAGATGATCTGAGATCTCAATAGATCGCCTTCCTCTGTCGAGGTTGGCAGCATTTACCCGAAACTCTAGCCTCAGTAGGTGATCATGGCATATAGCAGGTGTAGAAGCGCATGGCTCCCATGCTGTATATTTCTCTTGAGGAATGTAATGGTCTTCCTCGTGCTCCCTTTCATATGTGTGAAAGGGTCAAGCAGAGTTGGCTCGCCCTGCTTGAAGAGCCTTGTGATTTGGATTTGGTCTATTGGTTCTAACAGTGATAAGGGGTAAAGTAGGGATGCCATAATCATGTGGCCTCTCCTTATGCACCCTATGCTGCTCTAGCACTTCATCATGCGGTGGCCACTCATATCGAGCTTCTAAGGGAGCCTTCTTGTCTATTTTGAGCGCCACGTGTAAGGATTCCTCTTGAAAGGGGCTATGATGAACAGGCGTGTCCCTCAAAGGGGTGCCTCTACAGTCCCATTTTGAAATGGAATGATGCAGAATCTTTTGTGGGCTAGGCTGCCAAGGCGGTATGACCAAGTCCTTGGGGCTATAGCAGAGGCGACTTGTGCCCCCTTGTACACTCTCCGTAGCTTCCGCCCTTGATTGGGCTTGGCCACGGGTGTACACCATGGTGGTGTTTTTCTACAAGCTATGTAGGTTTTTATCTCTTTTTATGTTTTTTTTTTTTGCCACACTAAACAGAAAATGTCACACACACACACAAAGCAATGATTATCTCGTTTAAAGATTAAAAGTGTGTCCTAGACCTGGTTTAGTGTGTTTTGGTTTTTTGTTTTTTTTTTGAAGGTTTTTGTAAAGAACGTTTAAATGGAATATGATGGCTCATATGACTCCCAAAAATGGTCGCCCCTTTGATATACCATTGCCAGGACAATATACCAACCTCTTTGTATACTCGCCCTTATGTGAGGGAAACTATAGGTACATGAGGGCAGATGGTACGTGGAACGTAGGTGGTACGGAAGGGGAATCACCCTGTTTATGACACCTACCATAGAATACTTATCCTCATGTGTTGGGAATCACCCCAAATACACTCGGTCAGCTTTCGTCAGGATTTATGTCTAGCAACAGTAGCGATCGGGGTAATGGATGCAAAAATTCAAGCCAAGGTGGTGATGAAATCCACCGTTGGTCTTGATCAAGGGCTAGGGTTTTACGACTAGCTCCTTGGTGTTTAATTTGCCACGTGATGTGTGGGGTTATTTTTATTTTGCAAAAAGGAAACAAGAAAATAGTAAAAGAAAACTTTCCCTAAGCAAGCAAGTAACCCAAAAACAAAAAAATTGAAAACAGAAAATGACAGGAAAAGTTTAGAATCCCTACCTCTTCTTTGCTCAAATCTACTGGCTCTGAGTTCCTGCCCTAAAACTACACAGAGAGCTATTCATACTTGTATGGGATGAATAATAGAACTGAATTCATCATAGGGTGGGATGTATTCCCATTCGTCCATGGATAAGACAAATTCCAGCGCTGTATTCGCAACAGACTGGAACGAACAATAGTCCTGCATTCAAAAAAAAAATGATACCTACAAGCAAAAAGCAAGTTTTGATCAGATTTATGATCTAAAAAAAATAGAGGACAGAGTCCCATCGTGATTTCCACTGAAAGCATGAGGATATGGAAACAAAAAAGGAAAAGCTCCAAGTATGATGCAAAACGGAACTAAACTTAACGCTAAGTCCTACGAATTGAAAATGCATGAAATAGGAAAAACATAAACGAATTGAAACTCAAATGAAAAGCTAATGTGAAAAAAAGCTCTTTATTTTATTGATATGTTTTGAAATTTGGTTACAATTTGCCTCCTCCCTTTTTAGTGGTGAGGAGCGTTAAATTTGTTTCTTGGTTACATCCATGGACAACTATCCTTCTTCCACGTGCCCACATGTAATATGGGCGGACCAAAACGTTGCCATCGCTTGTATTGATGAGTCTTTACTCCTTACTGCTCCTCTAATGTCCAGATCCTACATTCAAAGAAACAAGAAATAGACAGTAAAACCTGCGGATGAGATGAAACATGCAATCCCCAAGCCTACGATTAGTGCATGCAAAGAATAAATAAAATGATAACTAACATATGTCCAAATGATCTAAAAATTTGACAAGGGCATCAAGACCTCACAAAGGGAACACTACAAATGGAATAGTCAAGAAATTCTTCATAGATTTGAATTCGCTCCAGGGCGGGATGAATAGACCTGCAACAAAATGCCAAATAGCATCGCTCAAAATGTCACATATGAATAGCTCCAGATCTCTTGCAAAATTTGGGGTTAGATAATTGGGGGTATTTTGGGACGAACTAGATGGTCAGATTTTCCCAATTTGGCCTCTAACACCCAGATTTTGATGATGCCCTTTGCAATTTAGTAAATGCGGAAAAAATGATGAAACATGATAAGATTTGCTCGAAACGTTATGAAATTGAAATTGCAAACTATCTAAGCAGCATAAGATGAAATGCAAAAGAAATTGATAGGAGGAAAATTTGCCACAGATTCCTAATCATTCCTAAAGGGGACGATTAGATCTGCAGTAGTGCGGGGGGCACCCGGGGTAGGCCGCCCGCTGTTTGGGGCCTGATTTCGGCACCAATCCACTTGGGATGGGTCCAAAATCTCTTGTAAAGTGTTGTCAAAAAATTGGGTGGTATGCTGTGGCAAAATTTCAAGTTTTGGGCTCAATATTTGACCTTCCAATGGTCACCCGATGACCTCCTCTCTAAAAGAGATCACGGATGTGAAAGGCACAAATCAAACAAGGGCGTATGGGGAGGTAAAACGGCAACACTTCGTTGCTCAAAAATGCTCCTTCTATGTATATTTTGGGGTGAGAAGACTCACCATTTTATAGACCTGATGATCTCTTTAGATGAGCATGCAGAGGTGCCACTTGGCAATCATGCCTTCCTAGGGGGAAGGAGGTTCCTCCCTGATTAGGTACTTCATGACTGCCCTTGCAACTGCCTCTAACACTCGAAAACGCTCACCTACACTCCCATGCGATGAAGGAAGCGTTAAGTGGTGGATCTGAGCTGTCATTTGTCAAGATTTGACTTTTTTCCCGTCAAACCTGCTATTCACCCCACCCTGGAGCGAATACTGCTATTCGTCCCTGGGTAGGGTGAATCCCAATTTGAAATCATCCCTAGGTGAAACGAGTATTGAGCAAAGTGCTTGAAGGTGCCAAATTGATCTCTGACCTTCCAAAACTATTGTGAGAGTGGTTAGGACCACTGTTTAACCTCTGGAGACTGCCCTTGGGGTTGTGTGTGTCAATGTGATCAGTGTTTGCAATCACATAATCGAATTGGTGCTATTTTGGTGTCTACACCAAGCGATTATGGGAATCCTTGGGGCTTTTGGTTTGACCAAAGGGTTTATGGACACCTTTGGGGAATTTTTGGGGTTGACCAAGCGATTATGGGAATCCTTGGGGCTTTTGGTTTGACCAAAGGGTTTATGGATACCTTTGGGGCATTTTTGGGGTTGACCAAGTGATTATGGGAATCCTTGGGGCTTTTGGTTTGACCAAAGGGTTTATGGTCACCTTTGGGGCATTTTTGGGGTTGACCAAGCGATTATGGGAATCCTTGGGGCTTTTGGTTTGACCAAAGGGTTTATGGACACCTTTGGGGCATTTTTGGGGTTGACCAAGCGATTGTGGAAATCCTTGGAGCTTTTGGTTTGACCAAAGGGTTTATGGACACCTTTGGGGCATTTTTTGGGGTTGACCGAGTGATTATGAGAATCCTTGGAGCTTTTGGTTTGACCAAAGGGTTTGTGGGTACCTTTGGGGCATTTTTGGGGTTGACCAAGTGATGATGGGAATCCTTGGAGCTTTTTGGTTGGGCTATGGCTCTCTTAAATATGGAATTGCCTCAAATTATTGATGTTCAAGGGTTCTAGTTCCTTGATTTCGTCAAGATAGGCTGGCCGGTATGTACCAAGTATTATTTTACTATCAATTACATAAGGACCTAACCAGTTTGCCATGAACTTGTCCCTTAGATGGGGCGGAAAGTTAGAGTTTTGCTGGTTCTATTTTGAGACTAGGTCACCAACCTAAAAGTATCTCAGGTGAACTTTCACGTTGTATGCTTTCTTAAGTCGCTCTTGGTAGATACACAAATGCTCGAGAGCATTGACACATCATTCATCAAGCAATGTAAGCTGGTCTAACGGGGCCTGCCATGTAGTGTCATCATTGATGAAATCTTGCATTGATATGCGCAGGGAAGTAATTTCCAACTCGAGAGACATGACTGCCTCGGAGCCATACACCAGTGAAAACAGAGTTTCCCTAGTGGGCATTCGAATGCTAGTGCGATAAGCCCAAAGAGCAAGTGGTATTTGAATGTGCCAATCCTTATGAATTTTTGCGACTATCTTTTTGAGGATGGCAACTAGCATTTTGTTTGACACCTTTGCTTGCCCATTTGCTTGCGGATAATAGGGTGTCAAAAAATTGTAATGAATTTTGTACTTCATTGTCAAAGCACGCACATCTTTGTTCTTAAAGGACATCCCATTATCCGAGATGATCTTGGATGGAATACCAAAATGACATATAATGTTATGTAAAATAAACTCTGCAATGCGAGTTCCAGTCGTAGAGGTAAGCGGAATTGCTTCCACCCACTTGGTGAAGTACTTTGTGGCCGTTATGATGAACGTGTGACAACCTAACGATGTAGGGGAGATCTTTTTGATTAGATCTAAGCCCCACTGTGAAAACATCCAAGCCGATTGGATCGGTTGCAAGGCCTGAGAAGGTATGTGTGTCAAATTAGCATGGTATTCACATTTTATGCACTTCCTTACATAGGCGCAACGATATCACTCTAATTATGACCAATAATTGCCCATACAAAGAATGTGCTTTGTGATGGCCATACCGCTGAAGTGGCCACGACATGTACCATCGTGCACATGGGTGATCATCCAAGTGGACTCCTGCTGGTCCAAGCAATGAATGAGGATCCCTTCGTAACTTTGATGGTACAAAATTTCTCCTAGCAAGACATGTTTTGCCGCTTTCTATTTGAATGATCTTTTCATGGTGTGCATCAATCCAAGTGGGAGGTTACCTAGCTTGAGGTAGTTTCTTATGGGTGTGTACCAATCTTGCTGATCAAAAGCCTCAATGGTATGAACAGCCAATCTCTCTTGAAGTTTGTCCCTAGAAAAATTTGAGCAACAAAGAACCTATAAGAATAGCGTTGTGTTGCTATTGAGGGGAATAGGGGAGAACAAGGACCCCCAGTTGGCTTGATTCAGACAATCGTGGATTCGAGAGAACCTATCCTGAGATGGTTCAATCTGGATCAAGTGGATTCTTGGTGTTAAGTCAGAGCTTGCACGCTCCATCATGAATTGCGATAGTGTTTTGACTTGGATGGTTGTCATATCACTAAACATGTCTTACAGGATGAGTGACCCCAAGGAAACCATAGTGTTTGCAAAATGATTCAATGATCGAGGGAGTGCCTCTATGTCGTACCATTCAAGATTTGGTAGGAATTTATCCAAAAGGGCTTTGTAGGCCTGCGGAATTGGGAATTTACATTGGAATACCCATTTTACTTGGTTGATAATTAACAGTGAATCACCAAATATGTTCAAGCATTTGATGTTCATGGTGATTGTTGTCTGAAGACCTATGAGCAAGGCTTCATATTCAGCATTGTTTTTGGTGCACGAGAAATCTAGTTTAAATGATAAAGGCATTGGAGCCCCTTGCGGTGTGAATAATATGATTCCCATGCCACCCCCTTGCTCACATTTAGAACCATCAAAAAATAGGGTTATGTCGGCCTGTGAATTAGGCTCATTAGAATCTGGCAATTCTGAGATATGGAAGACCCCATCATCGGGTAGCTCTATGGTCAGAGGCTGATCGTCTTCGAGAGGAGCCTTTGCTAGTTTATCGATGATGAATTGACCTTTGATGGACTTCTATCCAATGAATTCGATGTCAAAATCCATCAACAACATGATCCATTTCATTGTGTGGCTACTATGATAAGTATGACTCATCATGTACCACAATGGATTCTCCTTAGACACAACATACGTCGTGTTGCTCAACATGTAGTGGCACAACTTTTTGGTATAAAACACCTCCACCAAGCATATCTTCTCAACGTATGCATAGTTAAGTTCATAACTGACTAGGGTGTGGCTAAGATAGTAAGTAGCCTGTTCTTTGTGTAGTTCATTTTTTTGTGCTAGCATGGCGTCCAGTGCCACCTCAGTAGCTGAGATGTATAAATAGAATGACACTCCTAGTCTAGGTGGTGCCAACACTAGTGGTGAAGACAAGTATTGTTTAATGTCATCGAAGGCAGACTAGCACTCGTCATCCCAATGAAATGCTACCCCCTTGTGCAATAATTTATTCATGGTTCGACACTTGTCAGATAGCTGTGCTATGAAGCACTTGATTGACGCGACCTTTCCATGTAGGCTTCTGAGTTGCTTGATGGTAGTTGGGGAGAGCATTTCAAGGATTGCCTTGAATTTATGTGGATCCACCTCGATGCCTCATTTTGAGACTATGAAACCCAAGATTTTTCCAAATGTGACGCCAAATATGCACTTCTTTGGGTTTAGTATGACTTTGTGTTCGATGAGGCAATCGAGGATCTTGCTTAAGTCATCGAGATGATCTGGGCACAAAAAATATTTGGCCAACAAATCATCCAAGTAATCATTCAAAGTTTTATGCATGTGGTCATGGAAGATGTATGTCATAGCACGTTGGTAGGTGGTGCCAGCATTTTTAAGGCCAAAGGGCATGACCTTATAACAAAATGTCCCCCAAGGCATTGTGAACACCATTTTTAGTTGGTCCTTAGGATTGATATGAATCTAATTGTATCCCGAGAAACCATCCATGAGGGATAGCATTTCATGGCCCACTGTAGCATCTACCAATGCATTGATGCTAGGCAAGGGGAAATAATCCTTAGGACTCACTTTGTTTAGATCTCTAAAATCAGTGCATATTGAAATCCTCCTGTCAGGATTTTTGATGGGCACCATGTTGGACAGCCATGGTGGGTAATCCATGTAGATGACAAACTGTGCATCCGACAACTTTTGTAATTCATATTTGACCATTAAGGCCACTGTTGGGTGCATCTTACATAGTTTTTGCTTAACTGGCTTGACTGTCGGATCAAGCATTAGATTATGCATGACTAGCTGCGGGTCTAGCCCCGACATGTATTTGTAGGACCATGCAAAAACCTCCTTCTTTCCTTTGAGAAGGGCAATGTAGTCGACTTGCTCTTCGAGGGATAGACTTACCCTCAGATTGATGATCTATGGATTCATTGGATCAAAGTCGATGTCTACGTCAGTTGTCTCCTTGAATGACATGTGGGACCCATCCTCCAACTGGTGTGGAGTTGGGATCAAGTGGATATCATTCGCTAAATTCAGATCTACGTTAGGAACTTCGGGTCCCTCTTCAGCATGGAAGATATCCTGAGTTGGTCCTCAGGTGAAATGAAGCATCTCACCACAAGGATAGTACTCTAATGGGGATGGTGGTGAATTAACGCGATCCTAGTCTATAGCATCTAGGTCTAGATACAAAGACTATGTTGGATCAAATGGATTGTGGATGGGGGTGGTTAAGTCAATGGAGATCATGTTGATGAAATGATTTTGGTCTCCATTACCATGGGGGTGGTGACTCGGACATCCTGGATGATTTTTGTGCTTCGGATCTAGCTCTGGGGGTATTGGCACAAATGGATCGGCCCTATGTGTAGATAGAAGGATAGGGTCTACCCTTGGCACTGATAAATCTATAGGGTCTCTGGGTGGAAGGTGCTCTCTGTATGCCCAAAGTGGTAGATGCAACACTTGGTCCAACTATGCTGGGTTTAGGTGCCACCTATGCCTTGGCCCCATGTTTAGTTGTTCAAACATGTCATCAATATCCATGGGGTATTGTTGCTACCACATATGATTGAGATATGCCATCTCAATTTCATCTTCATAATCACTGTCGAAGATCCACAGGCCTTCATTGGCTTCGATAATTGTTTGTGACATGTGAGGCTCGTCTTGCTCAAGCAAATTGATCTGGTCCCATCGGGGTTGTTTCGCTCTTTGTAAGGGGACCTAATTTTCTTGAGGTGGCACTTGCTCAATTGGAGCATCCAAAGGGAACATTGCCAAGAGGCTTTCTTGGTAGTCATCCATGGGGGTCACTTGTGAGTGATTGCTATCCGATTCGAAAGGGTCCCATGGTGCTACCTCATACTCTGACTCATCTTCTAAAGATCCTTCTTGACCTTGTCTATATCCCTCTTGTAAGTGAGTTCTCAAACTTTCTCCTTTCTCGATCAAAGGGATGGGGCTATCAAGGTCAACAAGGTGTGTTGTCAACAATGGGAGATAATCCCCCAATGTATATGTTGTGTTAGGATTGGCATATGGATCTAATGCCAACCCATCCTTGTTGCCTATCCCTAGGCCTTGCATTTTCTCTACCAAGATGTCTAGGGGCAGGGGGTGGTTGAACCCTACTCCTGACTTGTTGTATGGCATCTGATATCTTGGTTGGCAAAGAACACGCACTCCTTGCTCATATCGGCCTAACCCATATCCATGCCAATTGCATTGGCCAAGATATCTCAAAGTGAATTCTAGGTTGGACAAATAGTTGACGTCCTCAGCAAAGGGCTCTTCATATTCTTCTTCTTGCATGTAAGGTTCAATGCCATTATCGAGGCCCCCATATACAAAGTTTGTCTGATTTGGTGGGTAGCCTAGAGGAACAATAGTACCGATGGGGAGGTGAGGTCTCCCCATGTCCTGCATGGACTCAATTGTGGGTGTTGCTACAATGTTCCATACCAAATACTCCCTCATGCCCATATTGGCCATCTCAATGGTTATTTTTTGTGGTTGAGGGGGAGGGAATGGGAGTTCTTCCTGAGTCCACTCCATGTCAGGTGAACTAGGTGTCTCGACTTCCATTCGTCTAGGCATCTCCTAGGTAGATATGGTTGAGGCTGATGGCGGTGCCTCTTCTAGGGGTTTCTTCCCATTGTCCTTCGATGTGGCCATCGTAGGTGGCGTCATTGATGAAGGACCAGATGATGAAGATGGACCTGACTAGGGGTTTGATGGACTTAACAATGGGGATGTATGCAGAATCGAACCTTATTTATATGGATTCAACTAAAAATCCAAATGTGTCGATGGAAGGGTCGATTGTGGCATCAGTTGTACCACATTGCAATACTTGAAGGGCTCTAAGTCTATCGAGACTACATGCACTTGCCCTTCGAATGTGTACTTTAGGCATTGGTGGGCTATCGAAGGGACACACTTCATGTCCCTGATCCAAGGCCGGCCTAGCAAGATATTATAGGCCATATCACATTCCAATATGTGGCACAATGTAGGAATAGTCTTTTGTCCCACCTGGATGGGAAGGACAATTGTGCCAACCATCGAGCATATCACATCATTGAATGCTCGCAGAGTATAGGTGGAGGCCATGATGTGATATGCTGGAAACTTTAGGTGTTTCAATGTTGCCATTGTAATTATATTACTAGAAGAGCCAGTGTCCACCAACACCCTCTTATATGGAATCCCATTGACCCACGCAATGACGTGCAGGGGTGGATCCGCCATGTCACCAATCACTGATTTCAGCTCATCCTCTCTAAAGGTGATGACTGGCTCGGTGCATCATTTGACATGTCCCACAAAGTTGTTGAAAGAGTTTGCTTCATGGGGCTACAACTCGATGGCTTTTAGTATCTCCATTAGAGCCTCCCTATGGGGTGATGATTGTTGTATGAGCTCATAAATGGAGAGCCTAGCCGACGTGGTCCTCAAAATTTGGGTAAGTTTGGTCCGAATCATGGCCATTGGTCTAGGTGGAGGAGGTTGTGTAGGGTGCTATTGAGGTTGTGATGTTGATGGAACCTCTCCTATAGCTGCAGTGGGGGTAGTTGTGCTTGGGTACCTCTTGTTCCTAGTCACAATGCTTATCATTCCGACATACCCCTACATGGGGCAGTTATGTGTCACCTCATTGACTTGTATGGTTTTTGCCTGTGCATCATGGGTAGGTAGGGGGTCTTTGAAGACCTCCATATATTGGTTGTTTGGTGCCACAAGATTATCCACCACTAGTGTCTTGTTGTTGATTAGGTCTTGCACTAAGCTTTTAAATTTCCAACATGCATAAAGATCATGTCCCTTCTGTCGGTGAAACCTATAGTACAAGTCTTCCCTATAACCTTTGGGTTTTGGTGCGTTGGGGTCTACAGGTCGACTCTCTGGTAGGTTTATCAAGTTTGCTATTGACAAACGGTCAAACAAGGAGTCTTTAGACTCTGTAAAGGGTGTGAATTGTCACCTAGGGTGACGTTGCTAATTTTTCTCTTGTCGATGATTTTCTCTTTCATAACTATCAAGAGGGACCACCTGATAGTTAGCCTTTGGGGGCTATGTTGCTTGTGCAGGATTTGGTGCATTTATAGCAACCTGATTGACCATAGTGGGTTTCGATTGCGTGGTCCCTATTTTGGTATTTTTAGGCCACTCTTTCTTCCATGGCTTGGCAATCTTGCCATCTTGTATCTTGATCTCCTCAATGATTCTAGCTTGCACCAGGGCTTCCTCAAGAGTGGCATATTGTTGCAGCTGCAATAGCATAGAGATCGACCTCAAACAACCCTTTGAAAATATTTGGGTTAGGTCGGCCATGGGAGGGAGGTAGGGCAGCTTTGAAAGCAACTTCCTCCACCTATTTCCATAGGCCGCCATGGTTTCTTCCTCATACTTCCTGAGGCTAGCTAGGTCACTTAGTGATGCCTTCTTCTTGGTGTTGAAGGCAAAGCATTCGAGGAATGTGTCCACTAGCTGATCCAAGTTACTAATGCTATGTTTTGGCAACTGAGTGAACCAATCCGAGGTAGGGTCTGTGAACATGGTTATAAATGTTCTTAGAAGCAAAGCATCGTTGTCCTAAATGCCAAAGCATTGGCTCAAGAATCTAGTCACGTGCTCTTGGGCATCCTCCTCCCATCTAAATATTGCCAACTGGGGCAGCTTAAAGTGTTCAGGGTATGGGGGTGCCGACACTGATGGATGCATAGGGTGACTGTGGAGCTAGCATAAAGTGGGATTTTGGGGCCCAGAAGTCTTGGTCTCCATAGACTCTAAGTGCTCTAGCAATGCTTTATATGCATCGAAAGATTTGATCTCTTCCTCCTTGGTTTGTTCCCACTGTGGGTTGCGGGGAACTTGAAGCCTATGGAGGGGTGGCCGGATGGCACCCCCTCTACCTTGGTAGGGCATTTCAGCTCGCTCTTCTTCTTGCTCATACTCCTCATAGGCTTCTTGAGGAGTTCCTAGGCGAGACCTATAAACATGGGTGGGTGCCCGTGGAGGGTGCCCATCATTGTTTTTGGGAGTGGCCTCCCGCTCAGGTCTAGGAGGCCTCGGAGGCAACATTTGGTAAGGTCATGGAGACTTGTCTCGTACCAAGGGGTTGTGCCTCTCATACAACTCTACCCTCTATGTGCAAGGGGTTGGAACCCTCTCAGGCATAGTGTTTGGAGTAACTCATCTATTTGACATCGAATGTGCTCTTTGCTAAGGCGATACAGGTGCTCCAACTGTTGTTGGTCTTGCTCAAGCTACGTGATTTGCGCTTGGTAGGTGGCATGTCTGGAAAATTCCAGGTCAATTTGTTCTAGCTATCTTGAGTCTAGGAGGCCTAGATGCCTCTCCTACATATTTATCTCGGTCGTGATGATCCAAGATCTCTATAGGTTGCTTTCCTCTATCGAGGTTGGCAGTATTCACCCAAGACTCTAGCCTCAGTAGGTGATCCTGATAGATAGCAGGTGCAGAGGCGCATTGCTCCCATGCTGTGTATTTCTATTGAGGAATGTAATGGTCTTCCTTTTGCTCCCTTTCGTATATGTGAAAGGGGTGAGCAGAGTTGGCTTGCCCTGTCTGAAGAGCCTTGCGCTCTGGATTTGGCCTATTGTTTTTGACAGTAATAAGGGGCAGAGGAGGGATGATGTAATCATGTGGCCCCTCCTTATGGACCCTATGCTTTTCTAGCACTTCATTGCATGGTGGCCACTCATAACGAGCGTCTAAGGGAGCCTTCCCATTTATGTTGAGTGCCACATGTAAGGATTATTCCTGAAAGGGTCTATGTTGAATGGGAGTGTCCCTCGAAGGGGTGCCTCCATAGTCTCATTCTATCATGGTATGATGTGGACTATCTTGTGGGTCAGGCCACCAAGGTGGTATGACCAAGTCCTTGGGGCTATAGCGGAGGTGACTTGTGCCTCCTTGTACACTTTTCGTAGCCTCTACCCATGATTGGGCTTGGCTATGGGTGTACACCATGGTGGTGTCTCTCTACAAGCTATGTAGGTTTTTATCTTCTTTATGATTTTTATTCTACACTAAACAAAAGGAACCACACAATCAAAGAAGTGATTATCTCATTTATAGATTAAAGGTGTGCCCTAAATCTGGTTTAGTGTGTTTTGATTTTTGTTTTGAAAGCTTTGTAAAGAACGTGTTGTTGTACATGCAATATGATGGCTCTTATGTCTCCCAAATGGTCGCCCCTTCAATATACCATTGCCATACCTTTATACCAAACCTCTCAATATACCCGCCCTTACATGAGGGAAACTATTGGTATGCGAGAGCAGAATGGTACGTGGAACATAGGCGGTACGGAAGGGGAATCACTCTATTTTTGACACCTACCATAGAAGACTTATCCTCATGCATTGGGAATCACCCTAGCTACACTTGGTCAGCTTTCATCAAGATTTACGTCTAGCAACAATAGCGATCAGGGTTATGTATGCAAAAATTCAAGCCAAGGTGGTGATGAAATCCACCGTTGGTCTTGATCAAGGGTTGGGGTTTTACGACCAACTCCTTGGTGTTTAAATTACCACGTGGTGTGTGGGGTTATTTTTATTTGTGCAAAGAAAGAAAAACATGCAGCAAAACTCTCCTATGCAAGCAAAGAAACAGGAAATGATAGAGATAGAAAATAGAAAATGATAGAGGATGCTCAGAACCCCTACCTCTTCTCTACCCAAACCGGATGCCTCTAAGTTTTTGCTCTGAAACTGCACAGAGAGCTAATCATCCTGGGGTGGGATGAATAACATATCTGTATTCGTCACAGGGTGGGAGGAATGCCCATTCGTCCCTGGGTGACATAGATTCCAGCTCTGTATTTGTCACAGGGTGGAACGAGCAGCAATCTAGTGCTTGAAATATTGACACCTGCAAGCAAAAACACACAACTTTTGATCAGAAATTTGATCTCAAAATCAAGGGACAAGGTCCCACCGTGATCGCCACTGAAAGCACGAGGATACAGAAGCAAACAAAAGGGAAATGTAATGCTAAGTCCTACGAACGAGAATGCATGAAAAGAGGGAAAACAAACGAATTGAAACGAGATTTAAAGCAAAATGTAAAAGTGCAGCCCTTTATTTTATTAATTTTCTCGAGATCAGGTTACAATGCGTCTCCTCCCTTTTAAGGGCTAGGAGCATCGTACATAATTTTGTTACACCACAAATGAGATATTCCCCTTTGGGATCTTTCGCGTGCCCACATTGAAAATGGGCGGACCAAACATCATCGCCGCTTGCATGAGTGCATCTATAGTTCCTTGCTACCCCTCTAGTGTCAAGATCCTACATTCAGAGAAATATAAAACGGTTAGTAGCACCTATGGATGGAGGGAAACATGCGATCCCCAAGGCCTACGGTCAATGCATGCATAAAATAATTAAAATGATAACTAAAACATATCAGAATGAGCTAAAAATTTGACAAAAGCAAGAAAACATTACCAGGAACACACTAAAAAAGGAACAGTCGAGAAATCTTCCACATATTTCTAATCGCTCCGGGGTGGGACGATTAGGACTATCATAAAATGTCATAAGGTGACCTCCTAAATGTCCCATCTAGGGGCCTCCAAAACACCTACAAATTTGGGGTTAGACAAAATGGGGCATTTTGGGATGACCCAGATGGTCGTATTTTGTAGATTCTACCTCGATCACCCTATATTCGATGATGTTAGTGAAAGCGATAAACATTGAAAGCACAGTCAAAACTCATCAAAATCACATGAAATTTAAATGACAACATATATGGATGACCTAAAATAAAATGCAAAAGAAATAGTATGGAAATATACCACATATTTCTAATCGCTTCGGGGTGGGGCGATTAGGACTGCAACAGTGCGAGGGGCACTCGGGGGCAGGACGCCCATCGTTTGGGGATATGTTTTGGCACCAATCCACTTGGGATGGGTCCAAAATATCTTATGGGGTTGTTTCAGCAAATTGGGTGGGGTATTGTGGCCAAATGTTTAGGTTTTGGGTCCATATTGCACTTCCAATAATCACCCAATAACCTCCCTTCCAAAAGAGAGATCAAGGATGTAAGAAGCACAAACGATGGGTGAGGATGTAATTCGGCAACACTCCATTGCTCCAAATGCTCCTGCTCTATCCTTTTTGGGGTGAGAAGACTCACCATTTTATAGACCTGAGGGTCTCTATGAATGAGCATGTAGAGGCGCCACTTGGCCATCATGCCTTGCCAGGGGGAAGAAGATTCCTCCCTGATTAAGGGCTCCATGACTGCCCCTATGACTACCTCTTTGAGCTCAAAAATTCTCACTCGCACTCCATGCATTGAAGGAGGAGTTAAGTGGTGGATCTGAGCTGCCATTTGTCAAGGTTTGACCTTTTTCTCGTCAAACCTGCTATTCGCCCCACCCTAGAGCGAATATTGCTAATCGTCCCAAGGTGGGATGAATACCAATTTGTAATCATCCTAGGGTGGAACGAGTAGGGAGCAAAGTGCCTAAAAGGTGCCAAATTGACCTCTGACCTTCCAAAATTGTTGTGGGAGTGGTTA
This sequence comes from Wollemia nobilis, assembly GCA_028583015.1. NCBI lineage: Eukaryota > Viridiplantae > Streptophyta > Pinopsida > Araucariales > Araucariaceae > Wollemia > Wollemia nobilis. The sequence continues at coordinate 33,132 of JAQPPZ010010889.1, forward strand.
GGACCACTGTTTAACCTCTAGGGGCTGCCCTAGGGGCTGTGTATGTCAATTTGATCAGTGCTTATTGTCACATAATTGGATTGGTGCTGTTTTGGTGTCTACAATTACCTTGATAGATAACATAGATATGGATCTCCTCCATAAGGAGAGACCACAACTGATAATCCCTAATGTTCCTCACTGACTTTGGAGGGTTTGACCAGACAATTTTATTCCCATGAACCTCAGTGAAATAAATAACTTTCTCCAAAAAAATAGCCCTAAACCCATCAATGAGATCCCTAAACTAAGCATCTTCATTCAGAGACCAGTCTGTTAGCCACACATCATCCCAAAAATTAACTAATCTACCATTCCAAATGATCCATCTGCAATTCTTATTGATAAAGTTCCTTGATTTCACCAGGCTATTCCAAAATGTTGAGCCTCCAAAAGGCAAAAATTTAGAGATAAATGATTCAAAATTATGTTTAGCTTTCAAAATACTACACCATAACCTGCTATCATTAGATGCAACCTTCCAACCAAGCTTAGCAACAAGAGCCTTGTTAATTATACTCGCACATTTCAAGTTGAGACCTCATGCATTCTTCCTCGTACAGAGTTACTTCCAGGAAACAAGATAAAATCTACCTTTGAGATCCAAACCTGCCCATAAAAAGGCTTTACAAATGTTGTCGATCTTAGAAGCCACTTTCCCAGGAATTTGGAACATAGACATGAAATAGATTGGGTACTCTATAGAGTGCTTTGGACCAACACCACCTTACCATATTGGATCAAAAGAGCTTCCTTCCAAGCATAAAGCTTACAATGAATCCTATCAACCATAGGGGAACACATCCCAGTCTTAACCCTCTCGATAAAAATAGGTAAACCTAAGTACGAGGAGGGGAGAGAGGCTATTGGACAATTCAAAATATCATCAATTCTTCTCTACCACACCTCTGGGATGTTAATGAAGAACATACTACTCTTTAAAAAGCTAATTTGTTGCCCATATGCCTTCTCATAACATTCCAATATGGCTTTCACTTCCCTTGCAATAACCATCGATGTCATACAAGATAGGAGAGTATCATATCTGAATTGTTGATGAGAGATCGGGTTGCAAGGAACCACTGGTCGCATTCCCAACATTGCGATGCCTAGAAACTGATCTTCTAAAAGCCTCTACCATGATAATAAAAGGAAAGGAGACAAAGTATCCCATTGTATCAAACCACAACAAGAGCGTAAGAAACCTACCAGAGACCCATTAACAAGAATCGAAAACTAGAAATACGATATGCATGCCTTAACAAGGTTGATCCAATCCTCACAAAAACCAGACTTCCTCAAAACTCTAACCAAAAAAGCCCATGAGACATGATCATAAGCTTTATTAACATACAACTTAAGAAAAACATCGACCCACCCACTCTTATACACAGAGTGCATCAATACATGAATCACAATAGCACCATCAAGAATTTGCCTACCTGGGATAGAGGTACTCTGCGTCGAGTCAATCAACGATGGAAAAAGTGGCTTGAGTCTATTAACAATATATTTAGAATTTTTTTTAAATAGTATTACATAAATTAATCAATCTAAAATCATAAAAAAGAAAAGGTCGAGTCTATTTTAGGAATGAGAGATAAGAAATTTAAATTCAGAACCTTCGAAAGAAACATAGAGTGTTGAACATCTCTCATAGCCTCACAAACATATTCCCCAAAAATGTGCCAAAATTTCTAAAATAACACCATAGGGAAACCATCCGGACTCAGTGCCTTAAGGGGACCCATCCCATTAACCTCTTCAAAAATTTCTTCATAAGAAAAAGGAGCCAGAAGCCTCTTGTTCAATCAACAAAAACTATCGGAGGAATAGCTTCTAGCATTTCGTTTTCAGTAGAGAGGTCACGGTCGAGAACAAAACAAAGTAAAATACTGAATAAGTCTATCGCTTCCTCATGAACCTCCATAACACCCAAGGCAACACCACCACCACTTTTCACTATTTCTCTGATTCTATTATGTCCTCTTCTCCATAGAGTGGAGGGATAAAAAAATGGGATTTTTGATCTCCTTCTTTAAGCCACAACTCTCTGGATTTTTGTTTCTAGGACAATTCTTCTTGCGATAGTTTGTTGTGATAGTCTGCCAACAAGGATATTTCTTCCTTCAATAGAGCCTTTGAACATCCCTGAACCTCCATAACACCCTCGATGTATTCCAGATGTGCTCTACGTCTTTTCTTCTCTCTAAATAATTTCCCAAATGAGATTTTTTTCCATAGTTTTAGGTAATTCCTAAGCCTTCTTATTTTATTAGTTAACCAAAATATACCATTCCCCTCGATCTCCTCCTACCACTAGTATTTCAAGTAGGATTCAAAGTCAGGATGTGAGCACCACATAATTTCAAATCAAAATGGGTAAAGAAGGAATGACAAACAATTAGGAACTTCCAACCATAAGGGATAATTGTCAGAGCCAATC
>JAQPPZ010010891.1:0-37883 GCA_028583015.1 Wollemia nobilis
AAAACAAAAATGGAAAACTCCAAACATGATGCAAGAATGAAACTAAACTTGATGCTACAAATTAGAAATGTGTAAAATGGAGAAAGCATAGACAAATTGGAACCCAAATGGAACGAAACAACCCTCTTCTTTTATTGATGTATTTCAAATTTGGTTACAATTCGCTTCCTCCCTTTTTAGGGGAAAGGAGCATCAAACTTGTCTCTTGGTCACATCAATGGAAAGTCATCTCTCTTTTGCATGCCCACATGCAAAATGGGCGGGCCAACGTGTTGTCGTCGCTGGTGTGAATGAATCCTTGATCCTTGCTACTCCTCTTGCATTCAAAGAAACAACAAAATTGTTAGTAGCACCTGTGGCACAAGATGAAACGTTTGTTTTCTAAAAATAATGAAATATGCATGCAAAAAATTGATTACAACGATAACTAAAAAGATTCTAAACAACCTAAAAATTTGATAGAGACAAAGGAACATTACCAGAGGGCCATTGCCATTAGAACAGTCAAAAAATTTGCCGTCGATTTGAATTCTCTCCTGGGCGGGACGAATTCGACTGTAATTTGTCCCAGGGTAAGACGAATTCTCCTACGATAAAACACCAAAGTGATGCTACCCAAATGTTAGGTCTCGGGAGCTCCAAACGACCTACAAACTTAGGGGTTAGCTAATTGGGGGTATTTTGGGACAACCCAGATGGTCGGATTTTCCCAATTTGACCTCCATCAACGGGAATTTGACGTTGCCACCTGCAAGTTAGTGAGGACAACAAAAGCGACAAAACATGATAAGATTTGATCAAAACATTATGAAATCAAAATTACAAACTATTTAAATAGCATAAAATGGAATGCAAGATAAACAAGTTACAAAATAATAATCTTCCATGAATCCCCAATCATTATTCAAAAAATAAGATTAGGCTCGCATCAATGCGGGGTGCCCAGGCGGGCCGCCCACCATTGGAACCTGATTTTGGCACCAATCCACTTGGGATGGGCCCAAAATCTCTTGTAATGGGTTGTCGGCGAATTGGTAGATCAATGTGGTCAAATTTCAGGTTTTGGGTCCGGATTCACACTTCCAATAACCACCCAATGACCTCCCTTGTGAAAGAGATCAAGGATGTGGAAGAGGTGAATCAAAATGTAAAAGTGTGGTATCAAATTATGTAGCACTTTGTTGCTTGAAAATGCTTCCAACCTGTCTTCTTTTGGGTGAGAAAGTTCACCATTTTATAGACCCAGGGGGTCTCTTTGGAGGGGAATGCATGGGTGCCATGTGGCGGCCATGCCTTCTCAAGAGGGAGGAGACTCCTCCCTAACTTGGGCTTCCATGACTGCCCTTGTGATAGTCCTCTAATGCCCACTCTGCCCACCTACACGCACATGCAAGGCAGGAGGCATTAATTGACTGTCCTCGGCTACCATTTGGCACAATTTTTCTTTTTGCCTGTTGAACCTGGAATTCGTTCTACCCAAGAGCGAATTTAGAATTCGTCCCTAGGTGAGAAGGATCCTATTTTGAATTCATCCCAGGGTGGGACGAATATTGAGCAATGTGCTTGGATGTGCAAAATTGCCTTTTGACCTTCCAAAATTGCTACAAAAGTGGTTAGGACCACTGTTTAACCTTTGAGGGCTACCCTGGGGGTTGTGTGTGTCAAAGCGATCAGTTTTTACAGTCACATAATCGGATTGGTGCTATTTTTGTGTCTACATATTTGTCAATGATCCTTTGAATGCATGTCATTTCCATGATTGGGTATGTTGTTGTTGATTGGCAACTAAGTGTGACTACCCCCTCAAGCGACGAATCAATGAGGGAATGAACGACATGAGAAAAGCGACGAGTCGCTTGACCCAAGATGACTTAAGTAAGGGTGCCTTCAGTTGTTTACCATTTAATGCGAAAGCAGTTTTCGAACATTCTGACCTATTTTTGGTGGGTGTGAACCCTTTTTGTGACGCAATTTGGAGCTAAAATTGACAAAAAATTGTCCTCCCACGGAGCGGTCTGTCTATGGTAGCCTTCTTATGGAGTAGGATAGTTACAATTTGTAACCCCAATGTCTATTTTGGATGCCAAGAATTTTAGGCGCAAAAGCACCTTCGTTTGGCAATGTTATTGCTATTTTTGGATGGGTTTTGACCCGTTTTGGTGATGTCGTTTGGGGATGAAATTATCGAAAATTCGTCTTCCCGTGGAGCGGTCCGGCTATGGTAGCATTATTTGAGAGTAGGATAGTGAATATTTGTGACCCCAACATCTGTTTTGCATGCCCGAAATGTCAAGTGCAAAAGAACTCTTATCAGACACTTTTAGGGCTTGTTTTGGTGCATTTTTTGCTATTTTTGAAATTTTTGCTCTGTATTCATCCTGGGGTGAGATGAATTCCTGTTTAGTATTCGTCCTAAGGTGGGAAGAGTGCTAACCAGAGCACTCATCCTAGGGGGAATGATTACAGGATCAAAAAGCCATTTAAAGGCCAAAACTGAGTTTTGGGCTCATTTGCATTTGCTTTTCTTGGCAATTTGGAGCTCTGAGGAGGAGGAGGTCAATTCTACGAAGCGAAGCATTGCCGAATTTTCCTTGTGACCATGAGTTCACACACTATATCGAGTTGCAGAGACGAATCGATACCCATGAGTGCCATTCCTCTTTATTATTTTTGTGTTGCAATTGGAAAACTGCAGTTTGCTTATTGCTTGTGTTTTTATTGTTTTTCTGGTTTTGTTCAAATTGTAAAAAGGAAACCCTAGTCTATGAACACTTAACTGAAAACTTAATTTAACCCTAGTTAAAACACAGATCAAAATTTTAGTTGAAAAATGAGCTTAGAAACTTAGTTTAGAACATAACTTAAAAACTTCGTTGAACCTGAATGGAACCAAGATTAAAACTGTAGGTTAAAAACGTAGGGTAAAACTAAGCGAAAAGCATAGCGTGAACCCTAGTTGACTGTTGTTTTTTTTTTTTTTAATTAGTTAGAGTTAAAAACCCTAGATCTGACAAATTATTGTGTTTTTGTTTTGTAATTGTTTTTGTTGTTAATTAATCAGTTAGAGTTAAAAACCCTAGGTCTGACAAATTAATTTTAAATTTTTGTTTTGTTTTTGAATTTATCAGTTAGAATTAGAAACCCTAGGACTGACAAATGATTGTTTTTTAATTTTTTTGTTGTTAATTTATCAGTTAGAGTTAAAACAAACCCTAGATCTGACAAATTAGGTTTTTGAATGTTTGTTTTTTTTTAATTTATCAGGTAGAGTTAAAACCCTAGGACTGACAAATGATTTTTTTTTATTATTTTTAGTTGTATAGTTTTAATGCATTGCTATTCATTGTTAGTGTTGTACAGTTTTTTCATTGTTTTAATGTTTTGTGTTGTTTTCATTTGCAGGTTGTGAAGAGCCGATACCAGGTGCCCATTGTGTTCATTGAAGCATGTGCGACACTGACTTTGGATGACTGGGACTGGCTTGACGCCCTTGGGCTCAAGCAGGTGACTCGACTAGAGCCGGTGGTCAGGGATCGAGCCTATCTGACGGCCCTGATCAATTTGTGGGATCCCCAAACTAATACCTTCCATATCCCAACAAGGGATATGATGGTGACCTTGGAGGATGTCTATCAGATTCTTCGAATTCCAATAGACAGACTACCAATCCGGATGATGCCGTGGGATCGGAGGACAACAGTACTGATACACTATTTTGGGCATATAGAGGAGTTGGGTGTGGAGAGCCCCATGGAGACGGCGAAGAGCGATTTCTAGATTGGTGGCATACTGGTTCGATAGTGGCTAGAGAGGGGTGTGTTGGGAATGAGGCACGCATTACTCATGGGCCTCATTTCCAACATGGTGCTCCCATACTCTTCGAGCGCAAGGTTCCTGTGGAACCTGCTAAAGATGGTGTTCAGGTTGGTGGAGTGTTCGACAGATGCTCCAATGATTATGAGATGGGGATAGAATCTACTGGCATAGCTCTACGATGAGCTGTACAATGTCCTCTATCGAAAGCGAAAGGCGATTAGTTATAGCTACTTGTTGCAGTGCTAGGCTTTGTAGCACATAGTAGTGGAGAGGCTGATGGGGCTACCTTGGACGATGTGGGCGAAGATGGCAGACCGAGAGATTGGCTACGGGGTATTGTGGCGAAGGTCAGAGGAGTAGGGACAGATTCAACGATGGGTAGGTTTCGTAGGGCACTATGCCAACACCTTCGCTTGACTTACTCTTGGGGAGGTGTTTTGGTGCCCCTACCGAGACTGTCCAACCTGGCTTGAGGTGGGAGAGTGGCTCCAGTGGGTATAGAGGGGGCGATGGCTAATTGGGCAACATGGGACTGAGCAAGAGTTCTTCCCATACGGTTGGGTGACCCGACAGTTTGGGGTGCACCAAGGGATGCCTAGTGAGCCCATGGTCTATCGACACTGAGGGTATGAGAGGAATCTAGACCGGCCAGTCATTGCACCACTTAGCAAGGATTCAAAGATGGTTATTGACGTCCCATATGTGGATGACATCGGGTTTACTACCGAGTATGAGCAGTTGTGGACTCTACAACAATGGCGAGGTGAGGGGCCTCTAGGGGGTGCAGTAGGGGATGAGGGTGCAGAGGCACCGGGAGAGGGCTGGGGAGTTCCACTGGACGATGCAAAATTGGTGGACGTTGAGGATGTAGGAGGGGATTTTGGGGTACCGAATCAGTCGGAGATGCAGGACGTCCCGAAGCAGTGGGAGCCAGAGCAGGCTACTGTCCCTAATTTGCCTATGCCTTAGGTAGGTTCGGAGGATGTGGAGGCAAGACATGGCGCTGAGATAGCATGATTGGAGGAATTGCTACAGAGACGAGATAGGGATCTAGGAGAGGATTTACAGGAGAGAGATCTCCTGTGGACTCAACTGGCAAAGCGGGAGAACGCATGGGTTGCATCCCACTGGCAGGAGGGGGATACCGATGTTGCATGGGAGAGGGATCTCTTGCGGGTGCAAATAGCTCAACGTGACGATGTAGTAGCTTACTACCGTCGATGGGAGGTAGAGTGGGGTCGACAGGAGGCAGAGTGGCATCGACATCAGCTGGATATGGAGGGAGAGATTATCCGTGTCAGCATCTTCCCATTACAGGTGACTAGATGAGGGGGGCGCTAGTGGGCATGATGTAGGGGCGAGTAGCAGTCGCCCTGAGAGGTCTCATAGGACCCACACTGTAGGGGGTAGTTTCCGTTGCATCGATCCTGCATGGTCATAGTGGCCGACGCCCTAGGCTTGGGGGTTTTTGAGTTTTTGGTTGTTGTTACGAGGTCAGAGGACCGGTTCATTGTAGCCTGTGGGCATTTTTGATGATATATATATAGATGACTCTTTTTTGGTGTTTATGCACTTTTCATGGTTTGTTTTTATGTACCTGTATTTACATTGATGTATGCAAATGCGATTATGAACGTGAGGTTTCTAATTTGTATGATGTATGCATATGGAATGAATGAAATGAGTTATGGATAACTTGTTGATGTACCATAGACTGTGCAAGATTTGACTGACTTGCTATACTAATGGGATGACTTTATGGAATGACTATGCATGTGAAAACTTTATTTTTATATTTTGCATAGTTTCTAATGGTGATGTGTGGAATGAAATGTATCAGTTGTTTTAAAATGTAGTTAAGCTTTTTCGGAGATTCAAATATGTTAACTAACTAGCCAAGACTGTACATTTATCTCGCAAGACTTTTGAATGAGGTACAAATCCAACTTGAATTTAACTAAGTTATTTCACATCCCTGTGTGTGCAATTGAGTTCGTTTATGCGGTATTTGTCAAGATACCACCAGTGCCAGATAGGCTATCAACCAAACCTATACTGAGGATCACCTAATTAGCTCCACTAACTCCGTTGTTGTATTTAGCAAGATTAATCCATGGGACAATCTAAGGTACCATAAGCTAGCTCATCCACATGCAAACATTGGTCTACGCACACGCAAAGCTAATGTGACAGACATATTGTCATGCGGGTAGGATATCGCCATTGCCAGGTAGGCTGTCCACCAAACCCGTAATGAGGATCACCTAGATGGTTTTGCAAATGCTGAGAATTCTAGAGGGTCAATTTTAGGTTGTGTGTTTGCTCAATGGTTTGGGATACTAGCTCGTCTATATAGTGATGAAAATCACTATTTATTTTTCTATTTGTTTTTTTTTTTGAGCAAGGATTTTGAATAGTGGTGATAACCACTGTTATTTGATTTTGTATTTTGAGCTTTGTAAGGTTGAGCTTGTGAATGGCCTTGATCCTATTGGCCTTTGGGATGACTACCCATCCTATTCAGGGACGTGTAGTACGAATCCTTATGACTTTGGGAACCAAGGGCGATGATGGGGATTATGAAGTAAGGGCATTGATCTTGTAGGCCTTGGGGATGACTACCCATCCTATTTAGGGACGTGTAGTACAAATACTTACAACTTTAAGATCAAAGGTGAGTGGAGATGGTTGTGATGATGGTTTGTTGGAATTTTATTTTTTGAATGGCGTTGATCCTTTTAGGTCTTGGGGATGACTACCCATCCTTGGCAGGGATGTGTAGTACGAATCCTTACAAATTTGGGGACAAACTATGATTGGGATTTGTGGGAGTGGTGAAAACCACTTTTTATTATGGGAAATGGATAGGGAAGAGCTCGTCCTTTTGTTAATTCTCAGCATTCTGGAACCATTCGCACAAGGGGATGAACAGGCTAATATTTCACCTATGGTACCCTAGACTGCTTTGTAGGCTTCTCTTGCATTCACACAACTTAGGAATTATTTTATGTGTTTTAATTTGTGTTGGAATGCTACGTAACAAGGCATAAGCCAAGTAAAACTTTCTCGTGTAAATTTTTTTTAACTATGTACAGTTTTTGGCTAGAAATTTAAAGACAGTTGAATGACGAAAACCCTATATACATTAGGAGACAAATGACTATGCTAAAAGTGGCGATGGTGTTATTATGGATGTATGTTTTTAGAAAATGGATTTGATGTGGAAAATGATGGAATTTCCAAGTAATGATAGTCTATGGTGCTTTTGACTTGTATGACCTAGGAAATATGCAATGTATGGATGCGATGCTTAATGCAACCTATATTTTTGTATTTTGATTTTTATGAGTATGCATGAAATTAAAATGCAATTTTTTTGTTATTTTTTATTTTTATGAGTATGTATGGAATTGGAATGCAATTATTTTTTGTTATTTTTGATGATTTTATTGTTATGCATGGAATTGGAATGCAATTTTTTTTGTTATTTTTAATGATTTTATTGTTTTTGTTTGTTTTTGAATATTTATGTTGACCAAGCAGTTATGGTAACGCTTGGAGCTTTTGGTTTGACCAAGAGATTACGGAAATCCTTGGAGCTTTTGGTTTGACCAAGAGATTACGGAAATCCTTGGAGCTTTTGGTTTGACCAAGAGATTACGAAAATCCTTTGGGGCATTAGGGTGGACCAAGCGATTATGAGAATCCTTGGAGCTTTTGGTTTGACCAAGAGATTATGAAAATCCTTTGGGGCATTTTGGGTTGACCAAGCGATTATGAGAATCCTTGGAGCTTTTGGGTTGACCAAAGGGTTTATAGATACCTTTGGGGCATTTTGGGTTGACCAAGTGATTATGAGAATCCTTGGAGCTTTTGGGTTGACCAAAGGGTTTATAGATACCTTTGGGGCATTTTGGATTGACCAAGTAATTATGAGAATCCTTGGAGCATTTGGGTTGACCAAAGGGTTTATAGATACCTTTGGGGCATTTTGGGTGGACCAAGTGATTATGAGAATCCTTGGAGCTTTTGGGTTGACCAAAGGGTTTATAGATACCTTTGGGGCATTTTTGGGTTGACTAAGCAATTATGAGAATCCTTGGAGCATTTGGGTTGACCAAAGGGTTTATAGATACCTTTGGGGAATTTTTGGGTTGACCAAGCGATTATGAGAATCCTTGGAGCATTTGGTTGGACTATGGCTCTCTAGATGTGGAATGCCCTCAAATGACTGATGTTAAAGGGTTTTGTTTCCTTGATTCCTTCAAGAGAGGCAAGCCGGTATGTTCTAGGTCCTATTCTACTGTCAATTACATAAGGACCTAACCAGTTTGTCATGAACTTGTCCCTTATTTGGGACAACAAATTAGAATTCTACTGGTTCTATTTTAAGACCAAGTCACCAACCTGAAATTCCCTTAGGTGGATCTTCATGTTGTATGCTTTCTTAAGTCACTCTTGATAGATACGCAAATGCTCAAGAGCATTAATGCATCGTTCATCGAGCAACATCAGTTGATCTAATCGGGCCTGCCGTGTAGTGTCATCATCGATGAACTCTTGCATTGAAATGCATAGGGAAGGGATTTCCAACTCAAGAGGTATGACTGCCTCGGAGCCATACACCAACGAAAATGGAGTTGCCCCAATGGGCGTTCGAATGCTAGTGCCATAAGCCCATAGGGAAATCGGGATCTAAATGTGCCAATCCTTATGACTGTCTGCGATGATATTTTTGAGAATGGCAACTAGTGTTTTGTTTGACGCTTATGCTTGCCCATTTGCCTGCGGATAATAGGGTGTTGAAAAATTGTGTTGAATTTTGTACTTTGTGGTTAAAGCACGCACATCTTTGTTCTTGAATGACGTCCCATTATCCGATAGGATCTTGGATGGAATACCAAAATGACATATGATGTTATGCAAAATAAACTCCGCAATGCGGGATCCAGTTGTAGAGGTTAGCGGAATTGCTTCCACCCACTTGGTGAAGTACTCTATGGCCATTATGATGAATGTGTGATGACCAGACGATGCAGGGGAGATCTTTTTGATTAGGTCGAAGCCCCACTACAAAAAATGCCAAGCTAATTGGATTGGCTGCAAGGCCTAAGAAGGTACATGTGTCAAATTAGCATGGTGTTGACACTTCAACTACTTCTTCACATATGTGCAACAATCTCGCTCTAAAGATGGCCAATAATAGCCCATGTGAAGAAAGCGCTTTGCGATGGCCATACCACTGAAGTGGCCACCACATGTACCATCGTGTTCTTGGGTGATCGCCCAAGTGGACTCTTGCTAGTCCAAGCAATAGAGGAGGATTCCTTCATAGCTTCGATGATACAAAACGTCTCCTAACACGACATATTTTGCCGCTTTCTATTTAAATTATATTTTTGTGGCTTGTGTCAATCCAAGTGGGAGGTTACCTAGCTTGAGGTAATCCCTAATGGGTGTGTACCAATCCTACTGATTAGAAACCACGATAGTATGAACAACCAATCCCTCTTGAAGTCTATCCCTAGCAAAAATTGAGCGGAAAAGAACTTGTAAAAATAGTGTTGTGTTGCTATTAAGAGGGGTCGAGGAGAACAAAGACCCCCAGTTGGCTCGAGTCAGGCAATCATGGATTAGAAAGAACTTATCTAGATATGGTTCAATATGGATCAGGTGGATTCCTGGAGTTAGGTCAGAGCTTGCACGCTCCATTGCGAATTGTGATAATGTTTTAACCTGAATGGTTGTCATTTCATCGGAAGGGTCTTGCGGGATTAGTGACCCCAAGGAGGCCATAGTATCCGCAAAATGATTTGATGATTAAGGGAGTGCCTCGATGTCATACCATTCAAGTTGTGCCAGGAAATTGTCCACAAGGGCTTTGTAGGCCTACAGAACTGGACATCTACATTGGAATATCCCCTTTACTTGATTGACAATCAAAAACGAATCACCAAAGATGTTTAGACATTTAATGTTCATGGTGATTACTGTTTGAAGACCTATGAGCAAGGCTTCGAATTCTGCATTGTTGTTGGTGCATGAGAAGTCTAATTTAAATGACAAAGGCATTGGATCCCCCTTGTGGAGTGAAGAATACAATTCTCGTGCCACCTCCTTGCTCACATTTAGAACCATCAAAGAATAATGTCATGTCAGCCTATGACTCAGGCTCATCAAAATTTGGCAATTTTGAAACATGAAAAATCCCATCGTTCGATAGTTCTATGATCAAAGGATGATCGTCTTCAAGAGGAGCCTTTGCCAGTTGATCGGTGATGACTTGAACTTTTATAGATTTCTATCCAATGAACTCTATGTCAAACTTTGTCAACAGCATGATCCATTTTGCCATGCGACTACTATGATAAGTATGACTCATCATGTATCGCAATGGATTCTCCTTAGACACAACATACATCGTATTGCTAAGCATGTAGTGGCATAGATTTTTGGTAGAAAACACCACTGCCAAGCAGAGCTTCTCAATGTATGCATAGTTAAGTTCGTAACTGACCAAGGCACAGCTAAGATAGTATGTAGCCTGTTCTTTGTGTAGTTCATTTTTTTGGGATAGCATGGCACCCAGTGCCACCTCAGTAGCTGAGATGTATAATTAGAACAAAACTCCTGGTCTAGGTGGTGCCAATACTGGTGATGAAGCCAAGTATTGTTTAATGTCATCAAAGGCTTACTAGCACTCATTGAAATGTTACCCCCTTATGCAATAATTTATTCATGGGTCGGCACTTGTCAGATAGCTACACTATGAAGCATTTGATTGACGTGACCTTTCCCTATAGAATCCTGAGCTGCTTGATGGTAGTTGGGGGAAGCATTTCAAGGATTGCCTTGACTTTGTGTGGGTCTACCTCGATTCCTCATTTAGAGACTATGTAACCCAAGAGCTTTCCAGATGTGATGCTAAAGATGCACTTCTTGGGGTTTAGTCTGACCTTATGCTCCATGAGGCGATCAAGGATCTTGCTTAAATCATCGAGATGATTTGGACGTAAAATAGATTTGGCCAACAAATCATCCATGTAATCCTCCAAATTTTTGTGAATGTAATCGTGGAAGATGTACGTCATGGCATGTTGGTAGGTGGCGCCAGCATTTTTAAGCCCAAAAGGCATGACCTTATAACAAAATTTCCCCCAAGGCATTATGAATGCCATTTTTAGTTGGTTCTCGGGATTGATACGAATTTGATTGTATCCTGAGAAACCATCAATGAGGGAAAGCATTTCATGGCCCGCTGTAGTGTCTACTAATGCATCGATGCTTGGCAAGGGAAAATCATCCTTAGGACTCACTTTATTTAGATCTCAAAAATTGGTGCATATGCAAATCCTCCCATTGGGCTTCTTGATGGGAACCATGTTAGACAACCATGGTGGGTAATCCATGCAGATGACAAACTGTGCATCCAACAACTTTTGTAGATTATATTTGACCATTAAGGCCATTTTTGGGTGCATCTTACGTAGTTTTTGCTTTACTGGCTTGACTGTCGGATCAAGCGTTAGATTATGCATGACTAGCTGTGGGTCTAGTCCCGACATGTCTTTGTATGACCATGCAAAAACCTCCTTCTTCTCTTTGATAAGGGCAATGTAGTCGGTTTGCTCTTCGAGGGATAGAATTACCCCCAGCTTGATGATTTGTAAATTCATTGGATCTGAGCCGATGTCTACATCAGTCGTCTCCATGACTGACATGTGGGACCCATCCTCCAATTTGTGTGGAGTTGGGATCAAATGGATATCGTTTGCTAAATTTAGATCATCGTTCGGAACGTCAAGTTCCTCTTCAGCATGGAAGACATCTTGAGTCTGTCTTGGGATGAAATGGAACATTCCTTCGCAAGGCCAGTACTCTGATGGGGATGGTGGTGTGTCAGCATGATCCCAATCGATAGCATCTAGATCTAGATACAATGATTGTGTCGGGTCGACTGGATCATGGATGGGGGTGGTTAGGTCAATGGAGATCATGTTGATGAAATGATTATGGTCTCCATTACCATGGGTGTTATAACTCAGACATCTTAGATGATTTTTGTGCTTCGAATCTGGCTCTGTGGGGACTTGCACAAATGGATCAGCCCTATGTGCGGAGACGAAGACAGGGTCTTCCCTAGGCACTGATGGTTTGATAGGGTCTATAGAAGATGCTCTCTGTGTACCTAGAGTGGCGGGTGCAGTAATTGCTATAACTATGCCGAGTTGAGATGCCACCTATGTCTTGGACCTATATGTAAATGTTCAAACATGTCATTTATGTCCAAAGGGTATCATTGTTGCATCTATCGCATGTGGTTGAGATAGGCCATCTCGGTTTCATCTTCCAAATCATTGTCAGAGATCCAAAATCCTTCATTAGCTCCAATAGCTGCTTGTGACATATGACGCTCATCTTGTTTGAGAAAATTAATGTGGTCCCATCGAGGTTGTTCCATTCTTTGCAAGAGGACCTGATTCTCTTGAGGTGGCATGTACTCAACTGGAGCATCCAATGGGAACATTGTCAAGAAGCTTGTCGGATCATCATTCATGGGATATACTTGCGAATGATTGCTATCAGATTCAAAAGGATCCCAAGGGGCTACCTCATACTCCAACTCATCCTCTGAAGACCCTTTTTGGTCTTGTCCATATCCCTCTTATGGGTGAGTCCTTGAATTCCCTCCTTGTTCGGTCGAAGGGAAAGGGTTGTTATGGTCAACAAGGTTGGTTTTTAGCAATGGAAGATAATCTCCCAATGTATAGTTTGTGTTAGTATTGGCATATGGACCTGATGCCAACTCATCCTTGTTGCCTATCCCTAGGCCTTGCATGTTCTCCACCAAGATGTCTAGGGGCAAGGGGTGGTTGAACCTTAATCCTGACTTGCCATACGACATTTGATATCTCAGTTGGCAAATAACATGCACTCCTTGCTCATACCTGCCCAACCCATATCCATGCCAATTGCATTGGCCAAGATATCTTAAAGCAAAACCAGGGTTGGATAGATAGTTGACATCCTCAACAAAGGGCTCTTCGTCTTCATCTTCTTGCATATAAATCTCAACGCCATTATCTAGGCCCCCATAAACAATTTTTTTCTAATTGGGTAGGTAGCCTAAAGGAACCACTAAGTAGATGGGGAGTCGATGCCTCCCAATGTCTTGCATGGACTCAAGCGTGGGCATTGCTATAATGTTTATCACTAGATAGTCCCCCAGGCCCATGCTGGCCATTTCAACGGTGACCTTTGGTGGTTGAGGGGAAGCGAATGGGAGTCCTTCCTGCATCCACTCCATGTGGGGCGAACTAGGCATCTCGACTTCCATTTTGCTAGGCATCTCTTCTGTCGAGGTGGTTGAGACGAGAGGTGGTTCTTCTTCTAAGGGTTTCTTTCCCTTGTCCTTGGATGTGGCCATCGTAGGTGGCATTGTTGTGGAAGGATTGGTGGAAGAAGATGGACCCGACTGAGGACTCGACGGATTAATCACTGGAGATGCATGCAGAATCGAACCCTGTTGAGATGGATTCAATTGAAAATCCAAATGTGTTGATGGAAGGGTCGATTGCGGCATGAATTGCACTATATTGTAGTATTTGAAGGGCTCCAAGTTTGCAGGGACTACATGCACCTATCCTTCAAATGTATACTTTAGGCACTGATGCGCTATTGAAGGGACACACTTCATGTCCCAAATCCAAGGCTGGCCCAGCAGGATATTATAAGCCATCTCACCTTCCAAGATGTGGCACAATGTATGAATAGTCTTTTGTCCCACTTGGATAGGTAGGAAAATTGTGCCAACTGTTGAGTAGATTACATCGTTGAATGCTTACAATGTGTAAGTGGAAGCCACGATATGAGATGCTTGCAACTTCAAATGTTTTAGAGCTGTTGTAGTGATGATATTACTCGACGAGCCAGTGTCCACCAACACCCTCTTATACGAAATCCCATTGACCCATGCGATAACGTGTAGGGGTGGATCCACCACATAACCAGTTACTATTTTCAATTCATATTCTCTAAAGGTGATGACTGGTTCTGTACATTGTTTTACATGCCCCACAAAATTGTTGAACAAGTTCGCTTCGTGGGGTGTAGCTCGATTGCTTTTAAAATCTCCATTAGAGCCTCTCGATGGGGCGCTGATTGTTGAATTAGCTCGTATATGGAGAGCCTAGCCGATGTGGTCCTTAGAATTTTGGTAAGTCTAGTTTGAATCATGGCCACTGGTCTAGGCATGGGAAGTTGCGTAGGGTGTTGTTGAGATTGTGACATTGATGGAACCTCTCTTGTGGCTACCACGGGAGCAGCTCTTGGGTACTTCTTGTTCCTAGTCACTATGCTTATCATCCCCACATATCCCTGCATAGGGAAATTCTATTATACCTCAATAACTTGAAGAGGTTTTTCCTATGCCTCATGGGCAGGCAAGGGGTCTCTGAATAGTCCCATATGTTGGTTTTTTGGTGCTACAGGGTTGTCCACCACCAATATCTTGTTGTCAGTGAGATCTTGTACCAAACCTTTGAACTTCCAGCATGCATTAAGATCATGTCCTTTACGCTTGTGGAACCTACAATACAAGTCTTCTATATACCCCTTAGGCTTCGGTGCATTGGGATCTATAGTTTGAATCTCTGGAAGGTTGATCAAATTCGTCGCTGACAAGCGGTCAAAAAAAGAGTCCTTGGACTCTGTGTAAGGAGTAAATTGTCACCTAGGGTGACGTTGCTAATTTTGCTCCTGCCTTTGGTTTTCTCTCTCATAGTTGTTAGGAGGCATCGCATGATAGTTAGCCTTTTGAGGTTGTGTTGCTTGTGCAGGCTTAGGGATGTTGATGGCAACCTGATTAACCGTAGCAAGTTTCGGTTGTGTGGTCCCTGGTTTAGTGTTCTTTGTCCATTCTTTCTTGTTAGGTTTGGCGATCTCGCCATCCTGTATCTTAATATCCTTAATAACTCTGGCTTGTGCCAGAGCTTCCTCTAAACTGGCATATTGTTGCAGCTGCAATAGCATAGAGATTGTTCTCAAACAGCTTTTCGAGAACATTTGGGTCAAATCTGACATGGGAGGGAGGTAGGGCAGCTTTGAAAGCAATGTCCTCCATCGGTTCCCGTATGCCACCATGGTCTCTTCCTCATACTTCTTGAGGCTAGCTAGGTCACTTAAGGACACATTTTTCTTAGTGTTGAATGCGAAGCATTCGAGGAACACGTCCACTAGTTGATCCAAGTTACTGATGCTATGTTTTGGTAATTGGGTGAACCAATCCGAGGCAGGGCCTGCGAATGTGGTTATAAATATTCTTAACAACAAAGCATCGTTGTCCTGAATACCAAAGCACTGGCTCAGGAATCTAGTCACATGATCTTGGGCATCCTCCTCCCCTCTAAAGAGTGCCAACTGGGGTAGCTTAAAGTGTTCCAGGTATGGAGGTGCCGACACTGATGGATGCACAGGATGACTATGGAGTTGGCATAAAGTGGGCTTTTAGGGCCCAAAAGTCTTGATCTCCATAGACTCTAAGTGCTCTAGCAGTGTTTTGTATGCATCAGAGGATTTAATTGCTTCCTCCTTAGTTTGCTTTTGTTGTGGGTTGCGGGAGCTTGAGGTCTATTGAGAGGTAGCTGGGTAGCACCCCCTCTGCCTTGATAGAGTGTTTTAGCCCTCTTCTTCTTGTTCATACTCCTCATAAGCTTCTTGAGGAGTGGCTGGTCGAGACCTATACACATGGGTAGGTGCCCGCGAAGGGTGCCCATCATTGTTTCGGGGAGTGGCCTCCCGCTCAGGTCTAGGATGTCTCAGAGGCAATACTTGATAAGGTCACGTGGACCTCTCTCATACCAAGGGTTATGCCTCTCATAAACTTCTACTTTGTGCGCACGAGGGTTTGGAACCTTCACAGACACATTTTTATGTAGCAATTCAGCTGTCTCATGCTAAATGTGCTCTTTGTTAAGCCGACAAAGATGCTCTAACTATTCTTGATATTGCCTAAGTTGAGTGATTTGCGCTTGGTGGGCGACATGTTTTGCAAACGCCAAGTCACTTTGTTCCATCGTCTCTTATTTAGGAAGCCTATATTCCTCTCCTATATGTCTACCTCGATCATGATGATCCGAGACCTCTATGGGCTGCTTTCCTCTGTCGAGGTCAGCTGCATTAACCTGAGGCTGTATCCTCAATGGGTGATCTTGATACATGACAGGCATGGAGGTACATTGCTCCCACGCTGTGTACTTCTCTTAAGGAATGCGATAATCTTCATCGTCCTCCCTTTCATATGGATAAAAGGTGCGAGCAGAATTGTCTTGCCCTGCCTAGAAATCTTGATACTCTGGATACTGTCTAGTGTTTCTGATAGTAATGCGAGGCAGAGGAGGGATGACAAAATCTTGTGGCCCCTCTGTCTAGACCCTCTGTTGCTCTAGCACTTCATCACTAGGCCACCCATAACGGGCTTCTAAGGGAGGTCTCCTGTTGATATTAAGTGCTATGTGTAGGTTCTCTTCTTGGAAGGACCTATGCTGAGTGGGGGTGCCCCTCAAAGAGGTACCTCTATAGTCTTGTTCTATTATGGCATGATGTGGACTCTCTTGTGTGTTAGGCCGCCAAGGCGGGATGACCAGGTCCTCAAGACTATATCAAAGGTGACTTGTCCCCCTTGGTGCACTTTCTGCAACGCTTGCTCGTGATTGGGCTTGGCTACGAGTGAACACCATGGTGATGTGCTCCTAAAGATGAGTAGATTTTTATCTCTTTTAGGATTTTTTTATGCTACACTTAAACATAAAGGAAACACACAATCAATGCAGTGGTTATCTCGTTTAAATATTTAAAAGTGTGCCCTAAAATCTAGTTTTAGTGTGTTCTGATGTTGTTTTGAAAGATTTTTGAAAGAATGTTTAAATTCAAAATGAGGGCTCTTATGACTCCCAAAAAATGGTCACCCCTTCGATATACCGTTGCCAGACCGATATACAAACCTCTCTATATACCCGCCCTTACGTGAGGGAAACTATTGGTACGTGAGAGAAGATGGTACATGGAACATAGGCGGTACTAAAGAGGGATCACTCTGTTTATGACACCTACCATATAAGAATTATCCTCATGCACTGGGAATCACCCCCGCTACACTTGGTCAGCTTTTTTCAGGATTTATGTCTAGCAACAATCACGATCGGGGTAATGTGTGCAATATATCAAGCCAAAGTGATGATGGAATCCACCTTTGGTCTTGCTCAAGGGTTGGGGCTTTACGACCAACTCCTTGTTGTTTTAGTTACCGCGTGGTGTGTGGGGTTCCTTTTAAGTTGCATAAATGAAGCACGCAAGCATTCAAACTCTCCTATGCAAGCAAATAACCAGAGAACATAAAGCAAAGAATTGACAAAAGGTGTTTAAGACCTCTACCTCTTCTCTGCCCAAGTTGGATGTCTCTGAATTTCCGCTCTGAAATAGTCTAGTGTTGGAAAAATTGGTACCTATAATCAAAAGAACAAGAAACTTAAATCAGAAATTTAATCTTAAAAATCAAGGGACAAAGGTCCCACCGTGATCACCACTGAAAGCACGAGGATACGAAAACAAAAAGGAATATGCCACAAGAAAGAACATATATGAATTGACACAAGATAAAATTAATATGAGATATGGTAATCTATTTATTGATATGATTTGTAAATTGTGTTACAATATGTCTCCTTCATTTTTAGGTGATAGGAGCGTCAAATACGTTTCTTGTCACAACATCCATGGATAACAATCCTTCTTTCGCGTGCCCACATGTAATATGGGTAGACCAAAACATCGCTGCTGCTTGCGTATGTGATTATTGGTTCCTTCCTACTCCTCTAATGTTGGAAACCTACATTCAAAGAAACAAAAAATATTAGTAGCACCTGCAGATGAAATAAAAGCATGTATTTCCCAAGACCTACTGGTCAGTGTATGTATGAAAATATTAAAATGACTATCAAATGACCTCGGATTGACCTAAAATTTTGAAAGAAGCATAAATATGTTATCATAAGACCACTGCAAAAATAAAATTCTAGAAATTCCTCACAGATTTGTATTCGCTCGAGGGTGGGACGAATAGGCCTGTAATAATTTATCAGAAAGCACCCTCTTCAATGTCCTGTTTAGGAAGCTCCAAATGACCTATAAAGATGGATTTAGCTAATTGGGGGTGTTTTGGGAAGACCCAGATGGTCATATTTCTCTAATTTTACCTCTAGGACCCAGATTTTGCTAGTGCCATCTGCAAGTTAGTGAAGGCGGGAAATGACAAAAGCCTAATCAAAATTGTTTAGAATGAAATGAAATTTAAACTGTAACCTATTTAACATATTTAGAATAAAATTAAAAATAAAAACCAGAGAAATATATCACATATTTCTAATCGTCTCGAGGTGGGGCGAATAGGATTGTGACAGTTTGGGGAGCGCCCGGGGGCAGGATGCCCACCGTTTGGGACACTGTTTCAGAACCAATCCACTTGGGATGGGTCCAAAACTTATTATGGGGTGTTTTAGACAAATTTTTTGGATCGTTGTGGCCAAAAATTGGGTATTGGGTCCGGATTTGTGCTTCCAATAGTCACCCAATAACCTCCATTTTGAATGAGAGATTAAGGATGTGAAGGCACAAATCGCAAGTAGGTATGTAAATTTGCAGCACTTCATTTCTCAAATGCTCCTTCTCTGTATATCTTTTGGGTGAGAAAAATCACCAATTTATAGACCTTAAGGTCTCTCTGTTTGAATTGTGCATGCGAGGGCGCCACTTGCATTGTTTTCCTATTTTCAGAGAAAAGCTAACTCCCTGATTAAAAATCTCCTTGCATGAGGTTTCTAAAATAAATACACTCATCACTGAAGTCTCTCTTCTTGAATAAAAGCTATTCCTCGCAATTGCATGTCCTGAAGCCTCAGTTAACTAGCGGAGATACCGAGGTTTGAATTTTTGCCATTCAAACTTGCTATTCACCTCACCTTAGGGTGAATGCTGCTATTCGTACCTATGTGGGATGAATTCCAGTTTGTACTCGTCTCAAGGTGGGACGAGTAGAGAGCAAGGTGCCAAAAATGTGCCAAATTGACCTCTGACCTCTAAAACTGCTTTTGGAAGTGGTTAGCACCACTTTTTAACCTCTAGGGGCTGCCCTAGGGGCTGTGTGTGTCAATGTGATCAGCGTTTGTTGTCACATAATCATATTGGTGTTCTTTTGGTGTATACACACTTATTTTGAATTACTCTTGGTCCACATTGAAGAAGAGGATTGTTTCATTCCACTCAACCAAAATGTTCACAAAAAACACTTCTTGCCATTTCCACATCTTTTCTTGTCATCAATAAAGGTATAATATAAATGTGAGGGATCATATTTTGACCTCAAAGGAAGATGCATGCACACTATATAACATTATACCTGCCCATTCAAATAGTATAGCAATAACATTTCTATATTAACTTCCACATTAGTCATAGTTTCAGAATCAAGGGAGAAATTAATATACAAGAAACAACATTACTTTATTTTACACATGCAACATATGTTTCTCCGTTTAAATCTATTTTTGTTCCACATAGACCAAACCATGGTTTCAAAAGAGTTTATAGGCTTATATTTCAACCTCACCCATTGCTAGAAATATCCACCTAAAATCTTCCTTTGGTGATATTAAATTGTTACACTATTATCTTGAAAGCCCCGACAGAACTATAATATTTGAAAACAAGGTCTTCCCTCTCTATCTTACTATCATGCAAAAATAAAATTTGGATTCATTCAAGACCCATTAAAACAACACTTCAACATTTGAATACATAGATGATTTTTGACGTCTAACCAAAAATAATGCATACATGGTTTCCATAGAGATATTGAGTATATAAACAACATAATTATTCATTTTCATAAAATTCTTTCAAGGAAATCAGACTCAATAACTATGCTTTCTCCTTCCTCAATTTACAAAATAGTACCCAATATTTTTCAGCATACAATTCATACACATTTTGCAAAGGAAAGAAATCAAAAATCCAAACTGCAATCATTGTTTACCTTTTGTTCTTGAATATTTATGTTCCAATAACACAACTATTTGCAGATGACTTTCCTTCTATGCATACCAGCCAACACACAAATCCATACACAAAATACTTCCCTTTTTAAAAAAACAAGAAAAATAAAACAAAACAACCCCCCTCCTACTTCACTCCTCCACTAAAATTCCTACGGTTTCGCTCACACCATTTGGTAGAGGTCGGTTTGTAATCATGAAATATTATTTTTCTATTACTCCCCAATCGAGATACCACTATCGATGTTCAAAATGATCACCTAATTTATGCATACCTTTCATTACCTTTTACTTTATGCTATATTTATTGGTCTAACTTTTAAAATGCATTTTGTATTTAACGCATACTTCCTTTATTTTTATGTTAACTTTACTTCTAAAAAATAATAATGTATTTTAGCAATTCTAAACGGGATTTACAAGTAGATTTCTCATATTGAGATCAGTCAAGGAAGGAAAGAGGTTTCCAATATTTTTTCCATTCACCATCTCAAAGTAATCATAGACCCTTAATCCCAAAGCCTGTGTTGTGATAATTCGACCTGAGAGAAGGTAGGAATGGAATTTAAAGGTCTATCTACTGCCCACCTATCTCTCCAAAATTGGATCCTCTAACCATTACCTAGAAACCAAAAACCACCCTTCACAACATCTGCTTGACTTTTAACCATGTTTTTCCAAAACATAGATCCTTGGTATAGGCTAGGATAAAAAAAAAATTAAATCCTTGTTCCCCAAGTATTTGGATTTTAAAATTTTTACTCAGTTTGTATTAGAATTTTGGATCAAATTCCACCCTTGCTTAGCTATAAGGGCCCTGTTCATTAAACTCATTTTCCTCTGACCAAGTCCTCCTATATTCTTACAATTGTAAACTTGATCCCAAGCTACTAAGGAAAACTTATTTTTGTCCTCAGATATAGACCAAAGAAAGGAACATTGAATCTAATCTAATTTTCTAAGAAATATCCCTAGCACCTTAAACATAAAAAGAAAATAAATAATAATGCTTTATAAAGTAGTTTTAACCATAAGGGCCTTACCATCTTGGCTCAAGAGTACCCCTTTCCACACCGCTAGCTTCATTTGGACTCTCTCCACCATTGATTCCCACAAAGAAGCTTTGAAGTCACCTTTGAAGAGCAAAATTCCATGGTAAATAGATAAAATATAATCAATCGCACACCCTAGAATTTCAATGATTTTTCTCTACCTTCTAGCTAGTGTGTTGAAAAAATAAATATTACTTTTTTTGAAGCTAATATTCTCCCTAGAAGCCTTCTCATAGTAAGAAAGAATGTCTTTAGTTGCTCGAGCTTGTAAAATCAAAGCTAGGAAGGATAGTTACGAATAATCTGCAAACTAATAGTGTGAAATTGGATCAAAATCACTTGCAGTGTTGATGCCTACTATAGAAGATTCGGCTTTGATAATTCTTCCCAGGGATTCTACCTACATGATGAATAAATAAGGAGATAAGGGATCCCCTTGCCAGAGACCCCTGCAACTACCAAAATAACCTATCAGGGATCCATTAACAATGATAGAAAACTTTTGATGAAATGTAAACTTTAATCAAACTTAGCAATTCCTGATTAAATCCAAATTTCTCCATAAATTTTAATAGAAATTCCCAGGAAACCTGGAAACCTGATCATAGGCCTTATCCATGTCAAGTTTTAGAAGGGTACTTGGTCTACCACTCTTATCCAGAGAGTGTATCAGTTCATGAATTCTAATGATACCATCAAGAATTTGTCTTTCGACCATAAACCCACTTTGAGGTAAATCAATAATACCTGGAAGGTGGACTGTCAATCTATTTGCAAAATTTTTGGTGAGAATTTTTAGTAGTGCGTTGCAAAGGCTAATGTGCCTAAAATACGTGAATTCCTTAGCACCTTTCATCTTAGGAATAAGGACAAGGAAAGTAGAGTTGATGTCAAGTGGAATAAAATTCGACGCCTTGATTTCCTTCATGGCTTTACAAAAATCTTCTCCCAAAATATGCCAAAACCTTTAGAAAAAATAGATGGGAATCCTTCCAGGTCTAGATCTTTGAGGTCCCTATTCAGAACACCACCTCCCTAATTTCCTCATCATTGAATGGGGCACAAAAAACACAGTTTATTTCTATCAAAATCAAAGTAGGTATATTTTGGAGAGGTCTCTTCCGTGAGTGGGTCCTTGTCTTCAATGACACACAAGAAAACTTTGAAATACCTAAGTGCTTAACTCCTAATGTCCTCAATATATATGAATATCATCCCATTGGCATAATGAATTTCTCTAATCCTGTTATTGCTTCTATACCTCAAGGTAGAGGTATGAATTTTTTTTGTGTTTCTATCTCCTTCCTAGAGCCATAGAGATATAGACTTTTGTTTCCATATAATTTCCTCCTCAACCAATGAGTTACGATATTTTGATAACAGTCTATTTTCTCTGATTTGGTCCTTTTTCTCTACTTCCAATTATGCTACATCAACTTTGAACTCCTTTAATTGCTCGGATATCTCATTTTTCCTTCAAAATATTTCTCCAAGGATAAATTTATTCCAAGTTATAAAATTAGCCTTGACAAATCTTAACTTAGATTCTACTTGGGAAATCAAAGGACTGGAGAAAGTCCATAGTCATTTTCAATGAATTTTAACCATACATGTATAATAGGAGTTACAACAAAAGTTAATAATTAGCATAAAATACACAAAAAGTTGTGATAATAGTTTAAAGAAAAACAATTATCATTAGAGTTAAAATCAAAATTAACATGAATGGCATTGGTATATTCTTAAATTTAGATGATTGACATAGCAAATCTGTGTAATACGTCCCTCCTTTTAGTTATACATATCAATGAACCAAATATTAGGATTCTAAACACTTCATATTCCAAAGAACCATTGCATCTAAAAATCTATAATAGTAAGCATAAAGATTGACCTTGTTTTTATCTTAATTAAATTTTATTCAAAATTGATTATATTAATTCATTTGTAAATTTTAGAATTCTTAATGTTTATTTTGTTAGCACATCTAGTGAGTGTTTTGAAGCTGGTATTAATTCTCAATCTAAAAAAAAACTGAAGATAAGACAATGATTTTATCTAGGAACTCCAATTTGGTTTTGTCACACCTAAGTTAAACATAAAAGAAACCGAAGATAAGACAATGATTTTATTTTTGTTAATAAAACTTAATTGTTTTTAACGGCACGCAGAAAATGTAAGTATATCCAACCGATATAAAAGTTATGCTTCACTTTGTACCCAAATTTAATAATAAGATTTAGTAGCAACTATGAATGTTAAGGCTTCTCCATAAAAATTATATAAAAAAAAATTAATTATAAATCATCACAAAATGTGGTTATCACCGTCAATCTCAAATTTTTATTCATATGCACTTAACCAATCTCAAATTCTTATTCATATGCACTTAATCGTTTAAAGAATCTATGGACATTATCATTGGAGATGCTAATATTTCAAACTTTGGTTGTCCCAAATAGTCAAATTTTCACCTTCATTGACGTTTTTAACCTTCATTGACGTTTTTAAAGTTGTATTTAGCATTGATTCATAGAAATAATTGTTTAAAGTGAAACCTTTTTACAATGTGTAGAATACAATATATGTGTCTTCTTCTAAATAATAGACCAAATAAATATGAGATGTTTGATATATAATGTGTATGTCATTGAACTTCCTCGCGTGAGATACTTCGAGGAAACATAGGAGTGGACTCTTACTTTTCTTGATTTATTTATTATGACATGACTTGAATTCTCTGCTGGATTCCCTATTGGATCCCTTTGCATGAATAGCAAGACGGTGGCCCAATTCCATAGGAGGCGGCCACTGTTTTAAATCATTCGAGTGATAACAATTCGGACAACTCGTAAGTCCTGACTTTGACGGGTAGGATCAGCAGGACGTCATATTCCAAACAATTCAAATTCACGTTTGAACACGCGTCTATATCGATTGTATCTATAGCTTAATGCTTTTATTATCAATCCTTCATATTAATGTATTTGATTTTTTTAAGAACATTAAGAATTATAAACATGGCCAAATTTAAACTATAAAATATAGTTAGAATGGAAAAAAAAAAAATACCAATATATATGAGACAAAGTTGTAACTCATGGAAGTGATACATAAAAGCATTTAAACTATAAGTGCGAAGGGAGAGAAACATAAGTAAAACATAAGTATTTTTAAAATGATGTACTTTACGTTGTTAAAATTTATACTCCAAAAACATTTTCATCTATTTAATTTTGTATTTTTATTATTTTCCAAATATTTTTATGTTAATCATTAATGGGAGGTAGAAAAAGACCAAACTTTTATATGGTTATTTTAAAAGAAAAATGTCATCTATATCAAGTATGATATACTTATTTTGGTATTTTAATGAGTAGCTAGTGCAAGCGCGAGTCGATAATAAGTGCAGTAGCAAGTGCAAGTATAATTTGGGAGTAAGTGTGACATCAAGTGTGAGTAAGTACGGCCAAAAGCAAGTGCAAGTGAGTGCAAGTGCAAGCCGAGAGTAAGTGCAATAGTGAGTGCGAGCATGAACTGAAAGTGAGTGTGCAAGCTTGGAGCGAATGAGATCAGAGAGGGAGTGTGAACCAAGAGGGAGTGTGAGACAAGATTCAGTCATGGCAAAAAAGTAAGCTCTATTAACTATTAAGTATTGTCGAAGGAAAGACATTTTTGAAAGCCTTAATGGGTAGTCAGGATGCCCTAGCTAGAAATAAAAATGCCCTAGTTGGAAGTATGAAGGCCCAAGCTGGAGATAAGCAAAAGAGTGAATACATGACAAGTTTGATTTAGGTAGAAGATGATACACTAGAAGTAAGTATCAAGAATGAGATGATTGAGCCCGATATAATGGTTCTTAAAAGTAGAGGACTAATATGCAAGTTTCATAGATCATGGCTATGAGTTTTGGAGATTCAAAATTGGATCAAGTGGAAGTGGGTATAGAATTCAAATTATTCAAAGTAT
The DNA here is from genome assembly GCA_028583015.1 of Wollemia nobilis. Lineage (NCBI taxonomy): Eukaryota > Viridiplantae > Streptophyta > Pinopsida > Araucariales > Araucariaceae > Wollemia > Wollemia nobilis. The sequence goes on from JAQPPZ010010891.1 coordinate 24,944, forward strand.
TATATACTTAAATATTTGTTGCTATGAATATTTCAAAACCTTTGCCACAATCCATTACGATTAAACTTGAATCAAGAGAATGGGATTAACAAGTAGATTATGAAAATATTGCATTTCATTGCCACAATTATTTTGATATTGGACACATGGCAAGAGTTTGCAAAGTAAAAACTATGAAGAAAGAGACAAAAAATTCTAGCCATGAGATAAACTTCAAGAAAAAGCAAGGAAAACATTCAATAATAGAAGATAGATCAAATCAAGGATGTTCCAATCCAAAAGAAGAGATAAATAAATCCTATTGACAATATCAATTGGCAATTTTAGAAGGAATTAAAAGTGCAAAATAAGATGTGGAGGTAAAACCCAAAACAAAGACAATAAAAAGGTCAAGTTTATTCTAGGTAAATCATCTTCATTTTCCTCAATTAGTAGAGAATCATTTTTAAGTAATAAAATTAAAAGAGGTGAATATGTTATCCCTTGCACTTTTAGGGTCTCCACAAAAATATAAAGAAGATTATGGTTTTGAGGTTATTCTTTGCACTTCAAATTCTTCAGAACAAGGAAAACCTAAAGGTGATAAGTATTACTATGAGCAGTGTGAGAAGATTGAAGAGATTGATGAAGATGAAAGTATTGTTGAGAATGAAAAAATAGAGGAAGACCCAAGAAGCAAAAATAGAAAGAAAAATAAAGAAAAAGAAACACAAAGGGATATTGATATGGGAAAACTGTAACAACCCAGGTCTACTCACTTGGTTGTACCCCTCAATCTGATTCACTATCTCACAAGGTAATTTTATTTTTCTAATTCACTATCATACTCAACCTAAGGGAAAGGTTTTCAGGTTAATTGGTTTGATATTCACCCAATAATTTCATTTAGAACAACGTATAACATACCACATTTGGAAATTAAGACTATTGTAGATAGTCTCCCAAGTGGACAAGATTGGCCAGATCTCGTGGATGGTACCATTTTATGGATCCAAATTTCCCGTTTATCATCCTCTTGTCTTGGCATGGGTGTCAATCGATGGCTAGGGTTATCCTCTAGGGCCCATAACACCTAGCTGGTGGATACATACTCTCCTCATCCCTTATCATGATGAACCTCAATCTAATTCGAATGGCTTGTTCAAGTTTGAGCATGCAAGAGGTTAATGTACATATGCATAGTGCCTAGCTAATTTTCCACTCCACTGGAGTCATCTAAGGCCATGTCATTACCTTGAAACTAGACTTAGTACCATTGACTATTCATGACTCACAATAATTAATCCATTACCAAATATCATAGCTCGGCTAGTTTACTTTAGCATACTAGTCCACTCATAGTCAGAGCAGTGCATTGATCTATCACTGTACTTCCTGGGAAACGAACTAGAGGGAGCATCCCATACCACCCCTCATTGCTGGTTTTGACAATGTCACTTATTTTGACCAATTTTATCAGAAAATAATCGTTCTCGAGTCGTAGAGGTTACCAAATCGTAACCACCGATGTTGGGTGCAAGCTAATCACCTTTCTCGTGGGTAGGTCTCAATCATTTTGAAAGGTTTAATTAGAGGATTAACAATCTTCTACTTTACCTATTCTAGTCTCAACTTCTATGATATCTCACTTTAAATTTAAAAGTTCTATTCATCTTACTCGATGACATAACATAAGGTAGGCGTTAAGGTTTAAAGTCTATTTTTATCATTTGCTTCAACAATAACACTAAATTTAATATACAAACCCTTGTTTATATCTATATATATATATATATATATATATATATATATATATATATATATATATATATATATAACTCTTTTGTTAATTATTTACTAATGAGAAATTTAATTTAATAATGGAAGGGTAACAAAGTCCATCATAACTTGTTAATTTAGTTCTATCAAAAGTAACTAAGAATCCCCATTTATTAGGAAATTTGTAAAGGTAAAATTAAATCATGGTGATAGACCTTGTAGATACATATGCTCGTGCTTTTTTTTGGTTATTCATGTTAGGTAACGAACATATAATAAGTGGTAATTTAGATTTAAACTAATGCTATGTAAGTATTAATCTTAGTTGAAGAAATTTCACCCATTTCAAACTATTTTCGATGAAGGCTCATATGTCAAACTTAAAACGGTAAGATAAGTTCAAGTTTTTAATACATAAGTGAATTCATACTAATAAGAGAAGTATAACGTTATTATTTTATCTCTATACAGAAGTATCTCCGAGTCTCTTTCCTTGTGGCAGAATGGTGTGAGGGTCAAATAGACATTGGTTAACTTGGTAGGTTTACCTTGACCTGTACTCTACCTTCCAACCATTAGCCAAAACCCTAGGTCTTTCAAGTATGTCCCTCACTAATCTAGTGGAAATAAAACTATTAGTTGATCCACTATCTATCACAATATGCACATATTTATCATAAATTTTTACATTAAACATTAAAGGAGTAACTTGACCATCAAGAATGAGACTACCTATTTCCATAAAGTTCCTATGAGTGGCTTCTTCTGGTGCCTTCTAACAAAGATCATCTCTATGGGGGCACTTGTTGGCATAATGATCTCCTTGGTATATGTAACATCTACTTGGAGGGGCTCTATTTCCTCTATTATTATTCTTGTTAGCCCTAAGGTACAGTTTCCCTAGTCTTCTCTTGATTTACTGGTCTCTATTCCTATATGTTGGGAAACTCTCTTCCATCCATCCTAAACTTATTACCCTAAAATTTAGCTCTATTTCTGCCTCCCTATCTATTTTGATATCCTCATTTAGGTTTCTTAATTTGATCTTTTTTCCACTTCATGAACCTAACACTCTTTCGCTTATTGAGCTTATATTTTACCTTTCTAGATAGCTTTTGATAATTAAAAAATGTTTTTCTAGTCTCTTGATTTGCTTCTTATTTCTATGCCAAATCAAAAGCTGTAGGAAGATCCACAAGGTTGTGCATATTCACCACCATCATGATTCTTCATTACTTTCATATTGGGATGCATATTTTTGTAGTTGAATATACTTTTAGTGGTAATATCGTACTGACATAATTTCTTATCGTAGATTAGAAAACTCACCAAATTTTTCCATTAAATATTGCTGGATCAGAAATCTATCCCTGAATTCCTTAACGAAATCCTCCCACTTGAGATTTGTAGCTTCAATATTATGCCCTTTCTTATAGGAATTCCACCAATCTAGGGCTACTTTAGTCATATTCATAACTACCAACGAAGTTTTAGATTTAGATGACAAAATTACCAGGGAAAAGTATGACTCCAGTTCACTTAGCCAATTTTTTGCTACATCACCATCGCCTTCCCATTAAAATTGGATATTATAACCTTCTTAAGGTTCCTATCCAACTCTTTACTCACTTTGACCCTACCAGTATTGGATCTTGTAGGTTCACTAGGTACTTCCTCTGCCCTGCCTATTCTAGTTTATCTTCCCCTAGTCAAGTCTTATATGAATTTTTGTTGTTAAACAATCAACTCCTATTTTTGGGCCATTTCTTCTCTTTGTTGGTATATGTGAGTTTGTAAAAGTTTCACAACCTTTGCAAGATTTCATCCCTATCAAACTCATTCAGTGGAGGCTCATTCAACTATTTCATACTTCTTTCATGTTGAGGATATTCTTGTCTTACACTTGACATTGGTCCCCTTATAGGTATTTCGATGGCTTCTTCCTCCCTGCCTCCTACAGGATTTCTCAAACACCCACCTTGTAGCATTTGTGCCATTTGACCCATAGGTGAAATAAGTAAGTTAATAGGTTTACATTGATCTAGACAAAAATATTTATTCTGAGTCTAAAAATTAAGATATTTTTTATCTCTGATACCATATGTAACAACCTTGGTCTACTCACCTGGTTGCACCACAAAAACAAGACAATAAATTTTACACGTTTTTTTTCTAAGTCTAATGCTTTCAACCCCTAAAGTACTTTCATGTTCATAGTAAATAATTTCAGGTTTATAGCTTTTTGTTTCACCCAATAAATTTTAACATATAGTTTTAATCCGTATAGGCATATCAAACCACTTTTGGGTTCATGACTACTACAAACAACCACCCAAGTGGATGTGATTGGCCAAATCCCATAATATGGTGCCATTATATGGAATCAACTTACCTCATTTACATCCTTTGGTTCTGGCATGAGGGTCAAACCATGATAGGGGTTATCCTCTAGGGTCCATAACACCTAGATGGTGGACTCTTACTTTCCCATCCCTTACCATACTGAATCTTCAACTAACTGATCAACTTGTTTTAGTAATTGTATGAAAGGAATTAGCATATATATGCCTAGTGTCTAGTTGATTATCCTCTACTTGGAGTCAGCTAGAGCCATGTGAATACCCTAACCTTGGACTTGGTCACTCATGCCCATTATGACTCATGAACATTTATCTCATACCAAATATTGTGGTTAACTAGCTAAGTCAAATGAACATGGGACTTACCATAGTACTCCCAGAGAAGTAACTTGGAGGTGATATTCCATACCATCCCTTGTTACCAATTTTGACCAAGTGACATGTGTCGACCAATCCTATCAAACTACGGTTTCTCTCAAGACTTGTGTGCATACCCACACCTCAATGATATTGGGTGTTTACGCTATTCAATTTCACTAATAATAACTTTTTTTTTTCTTTGTGGAAAACATCCCAAAAGGGATCCCACTTTCGAGTAAGACCCAAGGAGGCAGGGGTATCCATTCCACCAAAAATGCCTAGGACTCAGACCTGGCCTACCACATTTGACATACTCAAGGAGAAAAAAAACACACAAAACCAATTTAAAAATAAGTAAATAACAACAAAAATAATAAAATAAAATAAAAAAACATGCTCCTTGAGTGTGTCAAAAACAAAAGCACAACAAAACATGCACAATAAGATAAAAGAAACCACAACACAAACCACATAGAAAAACACAAGAACCACATAACAAAACACAGACAAGACAAAAACAACATAACACTACAAAGACATAACCCAAAAAAAAACATGAAAAATAAACACAACTAAAACCTAAAAAATTAAAAAATAAAAATAAAAAACAACCAACAATAGACAATAAACAAAAACAAAAAATATAGAAAACACTCACACATAAAAACATAAAATAACACAAACAAAGAGAAACCCAAGAACAAGAATGAAAAAAAAAACAAGAACAATAACAAAAAACATAAAAAAAAAAAAAACAAAACAACTAAAACACAAGAACAAAAAAAACAACACAAAGAACACAAAAACAAAACAAAATAAAAAAACCTACCCACCTTAAAAAAATAAACAAAAAAAACAAAAAAGAAATAAAAAATAAACAAAACAAGACCTATCTAGACTAGAAGACTATTAAGGCAAGAATCAACAGAGGAAACAAAATAAAGAATAAAATGAGCTAGGGAACTAAAAAAAACTGAATGAACCAAAGAGAAGCAAAAAAAAAAAGAAACTAGGTACCTTCAAAACTGGAGCCATCCAAAGAAATGATAGAAAGAAGAGCTTCCCTAATTTGAGAAGCCCATCATATAGGAGGGTGGCCATAACAAGTAAGATCACCTTTGTCTAAATCCCAATTAGCTAAAGCATCAACAGTCTTGTTTTGATCTCTAACCACATGATTGTAATAAAATTTCAAAAATCCCATATGGATTAACTGAATCTTCTCAATAATTCTTTTTATTAACACTAATTGTAGACACCAAAATAGCACCAATCCGATTATGTGACAACAAGCGTTGATCGCATTGACACAAACAACCCCTAGGGCTGCCCCCAAAAGGTTAAACAGTGGTCCTAACCACTTCCAAAAGTAGTTTTAGAGGTCAAAAGTCAATTTGGCACCTTTTTGGCACCTTGCTATCTGCTCGTCCCACCTAGGGACGAATACAAACTAGCATTCGTCACATCTAGGGACGAATAGCAGCATTCGCCCCAAGGTGAGGCGAATAGCAAGTTTGACTGGCAAAAAGTCAAACCTCGACAACTCTGCCAACTAACTGAGGCTTTAGGCCATGCAATTGTGAGGAATAGCTTTTATTCAAGAAGAAAGACTTCAGTCATGAATGTCTTTATTTTAGAGACCTCATGCAAGGAGATTCTAAATCAGGGAATTAGCTTTTTCTTTGAAAATAGGACAATTAACTCAAGTTGCGCCCTCACATGCGCATTCCAAAAAAAGAGACCCTAGGTCTATAAATTGGTGAGTTTTCTCACCCAAAGGATATACATAGAAGGAACATTTGAGCAATGAAGTGCTGCCAATTTACATACCTACTTGCGATTTGTGCCTTCACATCCTTAATCTCTCATTTGAAAGGAAGGTTATTGGGTGATTATTGGAAGCACGAATCCCGACCCAAAACCTAATTTTTGGCCACAATATTCCAAAAAATTTGTCAACAACATCCCATAAGGATTTTTGGACCCGTCCCAAGTGGATTGGTGTCAAAATAGTGTCCCAAACAGTGGGCGTTCTGCCCTTGGGCGCCCCCCAAACTGTCACAATCCTATTCGCCCCACCCCGGGATGATTAGAAATCTGTGATAGATTTATCTGATTTTTCTTTTGCATATTATTGTATATCTGTTAAATAGGGTGTAGTTTAAATTTCATTTCATTCTGAGCAATTTTGACCAGGTTTTTGTCATTTTCTGCCTTTACTAACTTTCAGATGGCACCAGAAAAATTTGGATGATAGAGGCCAAATTGGAGAAATATGACCATCTGGGTCTTCCCAAAACACCCCCAATTAGTTAACCCCATCTTTTTAGGTCATTTGGAGCTTTCTAGATAGGACATTGAAGAGCATGATTTCTGACAAGTTATTGCAGGTCTATTCGTCCCACCCTGGAGCGAATACAAATATGTGAGGAATTTCTAGATTGTTCTTTTTGCAGTGGCTTCCTGGTAACATATTTATGCCTCTGTTAAAATTTTAGGTCGATCCGAGGTCATTTGATTATTGTTTTAATATTTTCATGCATATACTGATAGTAGGCCTTGGGAAATACATGCTTTATTCTATCTGCAGGTGCTACTAATCTTTTCTGTTTCTTTGAATGTAGGTTTTCAACATCAGAAGAGCAGGAAGGAGTGAAAAATCATATACACAAGCGACAGTGATGTTTTGGTCCACCCATATTACATGTGGGCACACGAAAGAAGGATGGCTATCATGGATGTGATCAAAAACATATTTAACGCTCCTATCCCCTAAAAAGGGAAGGAGACGTATTGTAACACAACTATGAAAGCATATCAATAAAGAGGACCCTATTCCATATTGCTTTTACCTTGTGTCGATTCGCTCATGTTCTTTATTTTTTATGCATTCTTTCAATACATAGGCTTTTGGAATTAAGTTTGGTTTTAGACGCATCGTATTCAGCATATTCATTTTTGTTTTCGTACCCTTGTGCTTTCAGTGGTGATCACGGTGGGACGTCTGTCCCTTTATTTTTAAGATTAAATTTTTGATTAAATTTTCTTGTTCTTTTGCTTACAGGTACCAAGTTTTCCAACGCTGGACTGTTTCAGAGTAGAAATTCAGAGACATCCATTTTGGGCAGAGAAGAGGTAGAGGTCTTAAACACCTTCTATCAAAATTTTTCTTTTTGTTCTCTAGTTATTTCCTTGCATAGTAGAGTTTGAATGCTTGTTTGCTTCATTTATGCAGCTTAAAAAGAACCCCACACACCACGTGGTAAGTTAAAACAACAAGAAATTAGTCGTAAAACCCCAACCCTTGGCAAGACCAACGATGGATTTTATCACCACCTTAGCTTGAGATATTGCATACATTACCCCGATTGCGACTATTGCTAGATGTAAATCCTGACGAAAGCTGACCAAGTGTAGCTGGGGTGATTCCCAGTGCATGAGGATAAGTCTTCTATGGTAGGTGCCATAAATAGAGCGATTCCCCTTCCGTACCGCCTATGTTCCATGTACCATCTGCTCTCATGTACCAATAGTTTCCCTCACGTAAGGGTGGGTATATAGAGAGGTTGGTATATCGGTCTGGCAACGGTATATCGAAGGGGTGACCATTTTTTGGGAGTCATAAGAGCCATCATTTTGCATTTAAACATTCTTCCCACAAATTTTCAAAACGAACATCAAAAACACACTGAACCAGGTTTAGGGCACACTTTTAAATTGTTAAATGAGATAATCATTGTTTGTATGTGTGATATTTCCTGTTTAGTGTAGCATAAGAAATCCTAAAAAAAAAAAGATAAAAATCTACTCGTCTTTAGGAGCACATTACCATGGTGTACATTCGTAGCCGAGCCCAATCACAGGCAAGTGCTGTAGAAAGTGCACCAAGGGGGACAAGTCACCTTCGATATAGTCCTGAGGACTTGGTCATCCCGCCTTGGTGGCCTGACACACAAGATAGTCTGCATCATTCCATAACAGAACAGGACTATAGAGGCACCTCTTTGAGGGGCACCCTTACTCAGCATAGGTCATTTCAAGAAGAGAACCTAAACGTAGCACTCAACATAGACAGGAGACCTCCCTTAGATGCTCATTATGAGTGGCCTAGTGATGAAGTGTTATAACAATAGAGGGTCCAGAAGGAGGGGCCACATGATTTCGTCATCCCTCCTCTACCCTAGATTACTGTTAGAAACACTAGACCAAATCTAGAGTATTAGGCTTTCCAGATAGGGCAAGACAATTCTGCTTGCACTTTGCACGCATATGAAAGGGAGGGCAAGGAAGACTATCACATTCCTCAAGAGAAATACATCGCATGGGAATGATGTACCTCCGTGCCTGCCATGTATCAGGATCACCCAGTGAGGCTACAGCCTTAGGTTAATGCAGCTAACCTCGATAGAGGAAAGCAACCCATAGGGGTCTCGGATCACCACAACCGAGATAGACATGTAGGAGAGGCATCTAGGCTTCCAAAACAAGAGACGGTGGAACAAATTTACTTGGTTTTTGCCAGACATGCCGCCCACCAAGCACAAATCACGCAGCTCAGGCAGGATCAACAACAGTTAGAGCATCTGTACCGCCTTAGCAAAGAATGCATTCAACGTTAGACAACCGAATTGCTTCATAACAATGTGCCTATGAAGGTTCCAATCCCTCGCGTGCATAAAGTAGAAGTGTATGAGATGCATAATGCCTTGGTATGAGACAGGTCCACATGACCTTATCAAGTATTACCTCTGAGACCTCCTAGACCTGAGCGGGAGGCCACTCCCCAAAACAACAATGGGCACCCTTCGCGGGCACCCACCCATGTGTATAGGTCTCATCTAGGCACTCCTCAAGAAACTTATGAGGAGTATGATCAAGAAGAAGAGCGGGCAAAAACACTCTACCAAGGCAGAGGGGGTGCTATCCAGCTAACTCTCAATAGGCATCAAGTTCCCTGTAACGCACAACGAGAGTAAACTAAGGAGGAAGAAATTAAATCCTCTGATGCATATAAAGCGCTATTAGAGCACTTAGAGTCTATGGAGATCAAGACTTCTGGGTCCTAAAAGCCCACTTTACGCCAACTCCGTAGTCATCCTGTGCATCCGTCAGTGCCGACACCTCCATACCCGAAACACTTTAAGCTACCCTAGTTGGCACTCTTTACAGGGGAGGAAGACGCCCAAGAGCATGTGACTAGATTCCTGAGCTAGTGCTTTGGTATTTAGGACAATGATGCTTTGTTGTTAAGAACATTTATAACCACATTCACAGGCCCTACCTCGGATTGGTTCACCCAATTATCAAAACATAGCATCAGTAACTTGGATCAGCTAGTGGATGCATTCCTCGAATGCTTTGCTTTCAAAACTAAGAAAAAGACATCAGTAAGTGACCTAGTTAGCCTCAGGCAGTATGAGGAAGAGACCATGGTGGCATACGGGAACCGATGGAGGACGTTGCTTTCGAAGCTGCTTTACCTCCCTCCCATGTCATATTTGACCCAAATGTTCTCAAAAATTTGTTTGAGATCGATCTCCGTGCTATTGCAGCTGTAGCAATATGCCAGTTTAGAGGAAGCTCTGGCACAAGCCCGAGTCATTGAGGAGATTAAGATACAGGATGGCGAGATTGCCAAACCTAAGAAGAAAGAATGGAACAAGAACACTAAAACATGGACTATGCCATCAAAACCCGCCACAGTTAATCAGGTTGCTATCAACGTCCCTAAGCCTGCACAAGCAACACAGCCTCAAAATGCTAACTATCAGGCGGTGCCTCCTAACAACTATGAGAGAGAAAACCAAAGGCAGGAACAAAATCAATAGCGTCGCCCTAGGCGATAATTTACTCCTTACATAGAGTCCAGGGACTCTCTGTTTGATCGCTTGTCAACGATGAACTTGATCGACCTTCCAGAGATTCAAACTATAGACCCCAATGCATCGAAGCCTAAGGGGTACCGAGAGGACTTGTATTGTAGGTTCCACAGGCATAAGGGACATGATCTTAACACATGTTGGAAGTTCAAAGGTTTGGTACAAGATCTCATCGACAACAAGACATTGGCGGTGGACAACCCCGTAGCACCAAACAACCAACATATGGGAGTCTTCAGAGACCCCTTGCCTTCCCACAAGGCACAGGAAAAACCTCTTCAAGTCAATGAGGTGCAACAAAATTGCCTCATGCAGGGGTATGTAGGGATGATAAGCATAGTGACTAGGAACAAGAGATATCCAGGAGCTGCCCCCGCGGTAGCCACAAGAGAGGTTCCATCGACGTCACAAACTCAACAACACCCTACGCAACTTCCTCCTCCTAGACCAGTGGCCATGATTCGGACTAGACTTACCCAAAGTCTAAGGACCATGTCGGCTAGGCTCTCCATATACGAGCTCATTCAACAATCAGTGCCACATCGGGAGGCTCTAATGGAGTTTTAAAGGCCATCGAGCTACAGCCCCATGAAGTGAACTCTTTCAACAATTTTATGGGGCATGTAAAACAATGTATAAAACTAGTCATCACCTTTAGAGAAGATGAATTGAAAATAGTGACTGGTGATGTGGCAGATCCACCCCTGCACGTTATTGCGTGGTCAATGAGATTCCGTATAAAAGGGTGTTGGTGGACACTGGCTCGTCTAGTAATATCATCACTACAACATCACTAAAACATTTAAAGTTGCCAGCATCTCACATCGTGGCCTCCACTTATACACTGTGAGCATTTAATGATGCAATCTGCTCGATAGTTGGCATAATTGTCCTACCTATCCAAGTGGGACAAAAGACTATTCATACATTGTGCCACATCTTGGAAGGTGAGATGGCTTATAATATATTTTTGGGTCGACCTTGGATTAGGGACATGAAGTGTGTCCCTTCAATAGCTCATCAGTGCCTAAAGTATACATTTGAAGGACAGGTGCATGTAGTACCGATAGACTTGGAGCCCTTCAAATACTACAATACAGTGCAATTTATGCTGCAATCAAATCTCCCATCGACACATTTGGATTTTTAGTTGAATCCATCTCAACAGGGTCTGATTCTGCAGGCATCTCCATTGACTAATCCATCAAGTCCTTAGCCGGGTCCATCTTCTTCCGTTAGTCCTTCACCAACGATGCTACCTACAGTGGCCACATCCAAGGACAAGGGAAAGAAACCCCTAGAAGAGGAACCACCTCTGGTCTCAACCATCTCGACAAAAGAGATGCCTAGCAGAATGGAAGTCGAGATGCCTAGTTTTCCCCACATGGAGTGGACTCAGGAAGGACTCCCATTTGCTCCCCCTCAACCGCCAATGGTCACCGTTGAAATGGCTAGCACAGGCCTTGGGGAGTATCTAGTGAGGAACATTGTAGCAATGCCCACACTTGAGTCCATGCAGGACATGGGGAGGCCTCGACTCCCCATCAGCTCAGTGGTTCCTTTAGGCTACCCACCCAATCAGACAAACTTTGTTTATGGGGGCCTGGATAATGGCGTTGACACTTGTATGCAAGAAGATGAAGATGAAGAGCCCTTTGTGGAGGACGTCAAATATCTGTCCAACCCAGACTTTGCATTGAGATATTTTGGCCAATGCAATTGGCACGGATATGGGTTGGGCAGGTATGAGCAAGGAGTGCGTGTTCTTTGCCAACCGAGATATCAAATGTCGTATGACAAGTCAGGAGTAGGGTTCAACCACCCCTTGCCCCTAGACATCTTGGTGGAGAACATGCAAGGCCTAGGGATAGGCAACAAGGATGGGTTGGCATTAGATCCATATGCCAATCCTAACACAATGTATACATTGGGAGATTCTCTCCCATTGCTCACAACCAACCTTGTTGACCATAACAACCCTTTCCCTTCGGTCGAATAGGGAGAAAATTCAAGGACTCACCCACAAGAGGGATATGGACAAGACCAAGAAGGGTCTTCAAAGGATGAGTCAAAGTACGAGGTAGCACCTTGGGATCCTTTCGAGTCTAATAGAAATCATTCATAAGTATATCCCATGGATGATGATTAGGAGAGCTTCCTGACAATATTTCCTTTGGATGCTCCATTTGAGCATATGCCACCTCAAGAGAATTAGGTCCCCCCATAGAGAGCGAAACAACCTCGATGGGAATACATTAATTTTCTCAAACAAGATGAGCCTCATATGTCACAAACTACTGTTGGAGCCAACGAAGGCCTTTGGATCTCTGACAGTGATTACGAAGATGAAATCGAGATGGTCTATCTCAACCACATACGATAGATGCAACAACAATATCCATTGGATATAGATGACATGTTTGAATAGTTACACATAGGGCCAAGGCATAGGTGGCACTTAAACCAAGCACAGTTATAGCAATTACTACACTCACCACTCCAGGTACACAGAGAGCATCTTTTTCCTAGAGACCCTATCAAACCATCAGTGCCTAGGGAAGACCCTATCTGCGTATCCATGCA
>JAQPPZ010010894.1:0-33519 GCA_028583015.1 Wollemia nobilis
CCCTAATGCTTTGATTTATAGATCACTCTCCATAGAATAACTATATCCCCTTTTCTTTGGTTCGTGGAACATGACCTAGGAGACCTCTATCTCCTCAACTATTTTGTGGATCTCTCTCCACATAAGAAATCTATCTTCCTAGTTGGTTCATGGATCACACTTCATAGGATAAATATTTCCCCTTGCTCTAGTTTATGGATCTCTATCCATAGGAGAAATATTTCCCCTCTGCTCTGGTTGATGATCTTCTAGAATACTTTTACCCCCACTACTTTGGCTTGTGGATATATCTCCATAGAAGACCTCTATCCTCACTATCCTAGCTAATGGATCTCTACCCACTGGATACTATTGTCCTGGTCTATCACCTGCAAATCTTACTCTCAACTCTATCTTAAATTTGCACCAAAATCTATCCTAAGTATAGTAAAAATATTCTCATAAGTATCTGTCTCAAATTTGTACTCAAGCTTTAACACAAAGCTTGATCCAATCACAAATCAACTCAGCTTATATTTTCCCCAAGCCTTAACATAGAGCTTGAACAAATAAATCAATCAACTTTGCTCTCAAGTCTTCACAAAGACTTGCTTAAAATCTACCTTCAAGTCCTCTCAAGAACTTGCTCAATATTCTCTCAAGTCTTCACCAAGACTTACCTAAAATTTACCTTCAAGTCCTCTTAAGAACTTGCTCAAATTGTTATCAAGTCTTCACAAAGACTTACCTCAAATCTAACTTCAAGTCCTCTCAAGGAATTTCTCAATATTCTCTCAAGCCTTCACAAAGACTTACCTCAAATCTGTCTTCAAGTCCTCTCAAGAACTTGCTCAAACTATTCTCAAGTCTTCACCAATACTTACCTTAAATCTATCTTGAATTCTTCTCAAGAACTTGCTCAAACTTCTCTCAAGTCTTCACCAAAACTTGTCTCAAATATTCTCAAACACATGCTCAATACAGCTCACAATATATGCTCAATCAATCTCAAATCTTGCACACAATTACTTTGTCTAATATTCAAAGTAATTCCTTTAACTTGAAGCATTTTAGACATATTCTATTAAAAATTCTTTTAATATCTATAACATATAGAGAATTATGTACTCTATCAAAAACTCAATATGTTCTATTCAATCATTAAGTCTGTTGCTTTTACAAATCTGGTTTCTAATGTTTGCACATTCACTTTCAATATCACTCAAAATAAATGCTCAATAAGTTTCACTCAATCATTCAATCAATGAAACACAACTTGCTTACAAACCCTAAACAAGTATTTTCATACTTCTTCAAACAAAGAGCACAATGTGGGTCTCAAACCCTAACTCAAATAATCTTCAATCTCTATCTCAAATATTCTCTAAACATTCACCAATCATGCATATAAGAACTCGCTCAAATATTTCCAACAATGTTTATCAACCAATCCTTTTCACTCCACATTATATTTCACAACATTAAATTTAACAATACATCAATCAAAGGATGATGTGCCTATACCTTTTTACTTTGATGGAGATATGTCTTCAAAATCTGTTTTACAATCAATTCTCCTTGTGCCACTCAAAAGGTTATATATCAACAATATATATCAAAACATCCACAAAGTATTCCTTCTTAAATATGCTCAATTTCAATTTCAAACCACTCTCTTGGTTTCTCAAATAATCAAACCCTTCAAAATGTTTAGAAAAATATACAAATAATTAAAATACCTCATACACCTTTTAACTCCCTCTTAACACACTCAAAAACACAATCAACAAGGGCTCCAATAATTCACTTTCAAAATTTTTCACCATAACTTCCTTCAAAATTTAAATGCATCGAATAATAAAAATTATTCCCTTATATCTCCCACTTATCATAAATGCATTTCCAAAATAATTACAACCACCATTCACAATAATATTCCAATGCCCTTACTAAGTCACAATTCAAATTATTTCAACACCCTTTATTTGGAAAAAATAAAAAAATAACTTTTAACACCTTATACCTCCCACGTTAGCGCATACCATACCACTTTAGAACCTTAGACACAATTTTACTAATGCAAAATAAATACCTTTGTGTTACCTACCGCAGGATTTGATCCCCCGCTGCGCTGTCGCCTGCACCTTAACTACGGTTTAACCACCATGTGAGCTAAACGCTCACTTGAGACCTCTAATACACCCAGTCCTCTTTATCCCTTTTGCTGGCACTAAACTCATTTAAAAAAAAATTATCTCCTCTACTATCGTTTAGAATAGAACACAAGACTTGTCATTCACCAACGACTTAGCGCTACCAAGCTTTGCCACTAGACCAACCATGTGGTTGGTGATAGGGGCATGGACCCTTGCCGCTTTATCCTTCCATGTGCTCCACTTTGCTTTTAAAAATAAAATCCTTTGTCCTCTTGTGCTCATGAATTTGCATCGACCGATTAATTCAATATTTGCATATGCATTTGGAGACTTACCTTATGCCTTCAAACCTTATGGTATAAATACCATGTTCTCTATTTGCTTGAACATCGACGAGAATAAAAAATTTTAAACTTAATGTTTTGCGCCAACCCCTTACTTAGGGTTATAAATTTATTATAATATAAATATTATAATTAATTTATAAGTAACCTTAGGCTTTTCTTTTAACACTTAATATTATAATAATAAATATTATAATATTATTTCCTTTGGGCCTAGGTGTTTCCTTTCTTAACCTTAGGCCTTATCTTAACAACTTTAATATTATAATAATAAATATTATAATATTATTTCCTTTGGGCCTAGGTATCTCCTTCCTTTAGGGTATTTATATAATCTTTTGACCAATCATGTGAAGTTTTAAACCAAATCTCTTGGGCTTAAAATATAAATATTTTAACCCTCCTTTTGTCAATTCCTTGCACTAACTTTTGACATCAATGACACTTACTCTTGACATCAATGACAACATAACTACTCAAAATTTCTAACATAGTTAGATCGAGTTTGCTATCACTTCGCTCCTATAGACTGATTACTTCTAGCTTGCTATCACTTCCATCGTGTGAACCATTTGCTTCTATCCTTCTAGCACTTTGCTCTTATAAACCAATTGTACCATTTTGAGAAAATCAATCTTTTGATATTCACTTAGCAAAATTAGGTTTTGGAGGCTTTAATTAATTGAACTAAAAGGTTTTTTTGCATCTCCAAAACTGGTGGGAACCCAAGGTAATACCTATTACTACAAACCCTAAAATATCCATAATAATTTATTCTAAATATAGGGAGAAAATGAACAAGATTCTAAATTTTATAGTATTAACCTATTGCCCAATATCCTTGTCATAGCATGATATTATTTATTTAAACTCCATTATCTCATTGAATAAGGGATAACCTAAAACAAAGGTATCATCAATAAATTGGTATGAGATTTAAAGGGATCATTTGTTGCAACTTGAATAATTTTTATTTGTCCTCTACTTTTACCTTTGAGAAACCTCTTCTTCTTGCCTACAAGAGACAAATAAATAGATAAGGAGATAGTGGGGCACCCTAGTGGATTCGAGTGAATGATTCAAAGTTCCAATAGGGGATTCATTGATCAAAATAAAGTATTTTGGAGTGCTATATCAACATCTACCATTCATACCAACCTTTATCAAAACTAAAATAATATCATGTAAAAAACTCTAGCAAACCTTATCATATGCTTTGTTCATATCTACTTTTAGAATCATAACTATATTTTTTATGGAATAGAGATAATGTATGTCCTCCTTTGCAATTATTACACCATAAAGAATTTATTTACCATGAATACAACCCTCTTGTTCCTCTTAAATAACACAATCAATAATGCTTTTCAATCTATTTGCCATATTTGTTTAAAATGACCTATTTGTTTCAAATATCTTACCAAACAATTTTGCATTCCAAATATTAATTTATCCCTTTATATATTTTAGCTTTTGAGTAAACATGTATTTACATAATGCTTCAAATATTGTTTCATCCGATCACAACATAACCATCTAGAAGAAATCAAGGTCTTGAAGCCACATATACTAAAATTGAAAGGGATTTAGATAACTAGGATTGAGTAAACCATATCTTAAGAGGGTAGGTTTGTGATCTAACCTTGCTCACAATAAAATGTCTAAATAAATTTTATACTCTTTTTGTAACCATGTATTGGACAACAAAAATTTATCTAATCTTTGGCTATATGAATTTTCCCTATGTGTTTATCATCCCTTGTATTTTAAAATCTTGAAGGAATAACATCTCAAAGTCTATTCTAATTGACAAATAAAGCAAAATTCTACATTGATTTAGATCATCCATGACTATCATCCTTTTTTTTTAAGAAGAAAAAACTATGTTATTTTAGTCTTTATTATGTTCTTTGTTGTTATGTAAATGTAATAATTATATTATTTGATGTTTGTAATTATTGGGAGATTGATAGTTGTTTCTTCCATATAAAATTTACAATTTTATATCTCCCATGACAATATGAGGAGATGAAAAGATAATTTTGAAGGTGAAACACTAAGAGTCTCTTGAATAAAAGAGACACCATATTGATGTATTAATGTGTATGTTGTATGCAAGCCCAGGCCGGTGAATAGTGGAGGAATATGATGAAATATTTGGTTAAAATTTTATGTTGAATTTATTGCTTGTTTCTAATATTTTGTTAAATATTTATCCTCCCCAATTTCTAACATGTTTAAGTATACCTAAGAATCCATATATCATAATTATGAATCATATTTGTATTTGATAAAAATATGTTGAGGTCCTTCCAACATCTTGTGCAAGAAGTAACTATACTTGGAGCATATATATTTATAACCCAACATTGATAATTTCCTCTTTTCTATAAAATTAACCCACAACCTAATTAGTTTTCAATTTTAGAAAGTTTCCATCCCATTTACATTTGTCCCATAGAGTTATAATACATTTGGAAGCTCCTACACAAGAAAATTCTAAATAATTACCCATATTCTAAATATTTTTAAATGTATCATTACATTTATCGCTACTTAATTTTATTTATTGTATTAAAATAAACTTAGGACTATAAAAATATATTAATATTTTGAATACTCTTTTTAGAGGTCTTATTCATAACCCTAGTATTCCACAATACCATTTTCATCATCACTTTTTATTTTTAATTATGTACTTAGCACTACTTTTTGTTAACACCTATAATATTTATTTTTGATTTCCCAAATTGATAGCCCTCTGATTTTCCTTTTCCCTTTGTTCCTTCTTTAAGGGTCTTCCTCTCCTTTTTTCACTTACACCAACACTTACATCTTTGTCAATATATTTCATGTTTTTCATAATGAGACATATCTTAATGTTTATGTTGCCTCAAAGAATCTAAAGTGGAAGGAATAGCCTCTCCAACACTTTCTGCTTTATGTTGTCCCAAAAAATCTAAAGTGCAAGAATGGTCCTCCATAGTATTTACTTTCTTATGCTCCTCTAAAAATATTAAATTTTTTCTTGGAATATTTAAAGTGTAAGGATGATCCTCCATAGTAATTACTTTCTTATTTTATCCTAGAAACACTGAATTTTGATGGATATCCTTTATACTTATTTCAATATTATGCTATTGTCATAATCCTAATGCACAAGAGATAAACTCTAGACTACTTTAGTTTTGATTACATTAAGAGTATTTTTTATTGCTTAAGTAAATGAAAATGACTTAACTAGATTAACCTATACATCTTTCACCTCTTTTACTTTAATGTTTACCTCCCAATGTTCCTTCACACATTAGTTCATTATAAGCTTGAATTTCTACATTGTACTTTACCATCCCTTGTTTCCTTATTTATTTCTTCTAATATTTTATTGGAGTAAACTGTAATTCCCTTCATCATTATCTCAATTCTAATTTAATATTAATGGTGTGTGGTAAATATTTGAAATATCCATGGCAACACACACCTGATTATATACAACATTCCCTTATTTCTTAATGATTAGTCCCTCCAAATTCAATCCCGTATAGTATTTTCAATATTCTTCATAGTATCCTTATTCATTAGATTATATGGAAATCCAAAATGCCTAACCCACACAAGAAGCATTTTAATAGTTTCTATCTTCATACAAAAATTTTCACTACATGGTCTTAAATATCATGTATCTCTCTCTAAACCATTGGCCATCATCCATTATGTTATTTATAATTCTTGAACTAGAAAATATCATGAAGAAAACCATTTTGAAATAAAATTCATGGAGTAATTTGAATTCAATCCTCAATTCTACTTGATCCAATTTTAAATCTCTAATAAACTTGGCTAGTATCTATGAACTTACATATTAACCCTTTAATTTAATAATCCTTATTTCATGCTCGACAATATCATCCTTGATAATCACTTATAGTGTAACATTTGTTACCTATATATGGATTTCTATGGATTCTACATCCCCCTTATCCCTAACCAAGGCATATGTGCTTTTAGTTGAGGTATTCTCACTTCTAGTTAGACTTTCAAAAATGTTTTTTTGCATGCTAAGTAGGTTTTCCTCATAATAATCCTTTATTTTTTAAATTTTCTCAAATATCTAGAACAAAGAATGGTGATTTTAGCTCTTACATTCACTTTCTTCCTTCTTGCACTCATAGCACTTGCTTGTTTTCTAAAACAAGAAAAGGTGAGGCTTGCTCCTGGCTAGTAGCCGCTTCCAATATTAGATGCTATAACACTCTAAAATATTTTATTTTAATAAATGGATACCTTATTAAATACTTTGAATCATATCGTGGTCTTTTATAGGGTTACCTATTATCTCCTTATCTCTTTATTATTCATAATGAGGCATTAGGAAACACTCTCTCAAAGGCAAAACTTGTTGGTTGTGGAGCTTGATTAATTTAGAGGTCTTATTTTTAGTCGCACTTGGACCCACTCTGCAAAGGAGGGGGGTGTAGGGGGGCATCAACCCCCCTACTTATGTCACCATGGGGGGTTGAAGGGGGGCTCCAAAAATAGATGTGTTTTCCTCTATGTAAATCTAGACCATTTGTTATTAGATCACAGATCAGATGATGGATTTTAGATCGGTTATTTTCCCTAAAATTGTAATGTGCTTTTATAATAGGATGATGTATGGCGGCTTATTGTAATGTTCGGTGTGCACGGCTATGTAGAGAAGGGTTTTCTGGAAGGAATAAAAGGCCTAGTTATTTTCTCCATGGATGTAGCCCATATTGGGTGAACCATGTTAAATTTGTGTCTCTTGTGTATTGCATTATTCTTCTGTATTTTATTTCCATATTTAATTATTGCTCGTGTTTTGTTATTTAATCCTAACAACTGGTATCAGAGCTTAGGGTTTGAAAAATACACTTGAAAGGAGGGTTTCCAGTTCGAGTGGGAGCAATGACAAAAGAAGACAAATTTAAGGTTGAGAAGTTTAATGGATAAAATTACTAGCTATGGAAGATGCAAATGGAGTATTATATTTATCAGAAGGATCATTATGCAGAATAGCAAAGAATATGGTGAAATTCAACAAAGAATGGGAAGTTCTAGATAGAAAAGCACTAGGAACAATATGGTTGTACCTGTCATCGTTGGTGGCCTTAAATATTTCAAAGGAAAAGACAACGGAGGGTTTAATGAATATGTTGGCTAAAATGTATAAAAAAATCTCAGCTTTGAACAAGGTATTTCTTATGAAACGTTTATTTAATATGTAGATGTCAGAAGGTGGGTTTGTTATTGATCATTTAAATGAATTTAACATGGTTACCAATCAGTTAAGTTTTGTAGGAGTAAATTTTGATGATGAGGTTAGGGCTCTCTTGATTTTGTGCTCATTGCTAGAAAGCTAGAATGGCTTGGTAATGGTTGTAAGTAATTCGGTCTCTGGTTCAAATACTTTAAATTTTGATGATGTTATTGGTGTTATCCTTAGCAAGGAAATGCAATCGAAAAGCACAAGTGAGACATCAGGTAATGCTTTGACTAAGGAAAATAAGGAGAGACAAAGGGAGAGAGAAAAAAGCCCAGGGAATCATGGAAAATCAAAGGCAGATCCAAATTCAAAGGAAATCATTTGGAATGCTGGCATTACGAGAAGAAAGGACACCTAAAAAGAGATTGTTGGACTTGAAAATAAAAATAGGGAGAATAAAAATAGGGTAATCAAAAATCAAACATAGCATGTGATGTATTGCAAGATGTTTTAATCCTTTCACTAGATAATATTAATGATTTTTGGGTGCTAGACTCTGGTGCCTCATATCATGCTACACCCCATAGAAAATATTTTATATATTATGTTCAAGGTGATTTTGGATAGGTCTATTTGGGTGATGATAGACCATGTAAAATTGTTGGAAAGGGTAACATACAGATAAAGTTACAAAATGGAAACCAATGGTTGTTGAAATAGGTAAGGCATATTCCTTATTTGAGAAGAAATTTAATTTCTACATGGCATTTGGATTGTGAAGGATTTACAGTTAGATTCTCAGCAAATTCATGGAAGGTTGCTAAAGGGTCACTGTTATTAGCAAAATAAAATAAGGAAGGTACATTGTATGTATATACTGGTAATACTAATCTTTCTATTGCTTTAGCTTCTATAGGAGTGGATACAGCTTCAAGGCATCATAAGCTTAGGCACATGAGTTAGAAGGGGATTTAGATTCTCCACTCAAGGAATTTTTTGCTAGGTTTGAAGCAGGTTGATTTAGACTTTTGTGAGCACTACATTTATGGAAAACAAAAGAGTCAGATTTCTCATAATTAGAAAAGAAAAGAAGAGTGAAAAGCTAGAGCTTGTGCATACAAATGTATGGGGACCAACTCAAGTATCATATCTTGGTGGCTCTTATTATTATGTTACGTTTATTGATGATGCAACTAGAAAAACTTGGGTTTATTATATTCAAAATAAATTGGATGTCTTTGATACTTTTAAGAAATGGAAAGCTTTGGTTGAGAATGAGACAGGAAATAAGCTAAAGTGTCTCAGATCAAATAATGGAGGTGAGTACTATAGCAAATATTTTGACGGTTACTATTCATACCATGGGATTCATAGAGTGAATATGGTTCCAGGAACTCCACAAGAAAATGGTGTGTTAGAAAGGATGAACAGGACTATCATGGAATGTGCTAGGTGTATGAGATTACATGCAGGATTGCCCTTATAATTTTGGGCATATGTTATGGATACTATATTTTAGTTAATAAACAGAGGACCTTCAAGTTCCTTGGATGGTGGTATTTTTGAAGAGGTATGGACAAGTAAGCCTATTAACTACTCATTTATGAATACTTTCATTTGTGAAGAATTCATGCATATTAGTAAAATAAATAGGACTAAACTTGAGGTAAAATCGAAGAAGTATTTTTTAATTGGATATGGAGTTAATGATTTTGGTTATCGCTTTTGGGATTATACAAATCATAAAATCATTAAGAGTAGAGATGTGATATTCAATGAGAAGGTCATGTATAAGGATCAATTGCAGGAAAATAAATAGGAAAAAGCAAACTCAAAATACACAGTGCTTGATGAAATTGAAACTCCAAAGGTGCTATAAAATCAACAACAGTAGCAACAAGCACCTCAAACTCCCACAACTATTGTTAGAAAATCTACCAGGATAAGTAGACCTCCTAAACATTACTCTCCTTCATTATATTATGTATTATTTTTTTACTCTAGTGAACTAAAAACATATGAAGAAGCGATGCAGGTAGAAACCAAGAAGAAGTGGGAGCAAGGCATGAAATAGGAGATGAACTCCTTGATAAATAATCAGACTTGGGATCTCGTTTAGTTGCCTAAAGTAAAAATAGCTTTGCAGAATAAATGGGTTTACAAGGTGAAAGAAGAATATGGAGATAAAAAGAGGTATAAGGCTAGACTGGTTGTAAAGGGGTTTGCATAGAAGAAAGGTATTGATTATGATGAAAAATTTTCTCCTGTTGTTAAAATGACTTCAATTAGAACTATTTTAAGCTTAGTGGTTGTAGAGGATTTACATATTGAACAGTTAGATGTAAAAATAGCTTTTCTCCATAAGTATTTGGAGGAAGAGATTATATGTAGTAGTCATACGGGTATGAGGTCAAAGGAAAGGAGGAACTAGTATGCAGGTTGAAAAAGAGCTTGTATAGCCTGAAGCAAGCTCCAAGACAGTGGTATATGAAATTTGACAGGTTTATGTCAGATTAAGGTTATAGTAGATGTTATTCTAACCACTATGTTTATTTTAGGATATTGGATAATGGTAACTATATTATCCTATTATTGTATGTAGATGACATACTTGTTGCAAGGTCTAACATGCAGGATATAATTGTGCTCAAAATAAAATTGGGAGATTTATTTTCAATGAAGGATTTGGGTGCTGCAAAGAAAATCCTTGGTATGATAATAACAAGAGACAGGAAAAATCACAAATTAACATTATCTTAGAGTGAGTACATTGATAAGGTGTTGTAAACATTTAGTATGTAGGATGCAAAACCTATTAGCACACATTTTGGCCAATCATTTCAAATTGACCAAAGAGATGTGTCCTAATACATAGGAATAGATAAAATACATGTCCAAGGTTACTTATTCATCAGTAGTTGGCAGTTTGATATATGTGATGGTTTGCACAAGGCCAGATATAGCACATGTGGTGGGAGTTATGAGCAAGTTTATGAGCAATCCAAGAAGAAGGTATTGGGAGGTAGTGAAGTAGATTCTCTATTAGTCTTACAATGGCACTGAGAGGGGGGGGTGAATCAGTGTAGCTATTTAATTTCAAATCTACAACTCTTAAATCTGAAGCAATGAGAACTTAAAACTAGAAACAACAAGTATCACAAGAGAGCATCCCATAACACAAGATGTAACGAGGTTCACCGGTTTTGGCTACTCCTCAAAAATAGACTGCTTGGACTCCTATCCAAATCCAGCCTTTGCAAAGCACCAACTTTACAATCAATTTACCAAGGACCCACTAGAAGGAGCACCAACCCCTAATTTACCAAGGGAGCACCAACCGGAAGGAGCACCAACCCCTGATTCCAAGCACCAACTTGGATTTCTATTTTGAATCTTAGATTGACATAAATATGCCTTCACTTTTACAAGACCCTCACTGGTCTATTGCTCACCCAACCTCTCTTTCAATTTAGGAAACACATATTCCTTCTCGCACTGACAACGCTCTCTCTCTGCTGCACTCTCTCAACTGCTCTATTTCAGCCATGCTTTCTATACATCCTTTTTCGTAGCACTTTCCCTCTGCTCGGCAACACGCTGCTCTTTTTCCTCGTACAGAGCTCAATGCTCTCTTATAGCACACAATAACAACCTACTTTTCTCAGCACATTTATTCTTTTATCAGTGGCACCTTCCCTCTTTATGGCCAATACACTTTTCAATTTTGAGCAAGCACTCTTACATTCTACATGCCAACCGCCTCCTCGTGGCACATTTACTCTTTCAGCAGTGGCACTTTAACTCTTTACGGTGGCACTCTTTTCAATTCTAAGCCACACTTTACTTCTGCACGCAACTGCCCTTTTATAATAATATTTTCATCTTGAAACCCTAAGTCTTCTGTAACTGCCATAATCCCGCATGTAGCCTATTAATAGCCACTCCTATAAGTAACTCCTTTCTAACACACTATTCTTATACGCAACCTATTAATAGGTTTGTCTCTTTAATTGGGATTCTCGATATAGCCATCGCTCGATGAATTGACTCTGTAACGGACCCTGTAACTGCAGTAATGACTTTTGTTTACTATCACTATAACTGCCCCTATACCTTTCGTTCTGACTTCAGTTTACTATTCTTATTCTAGCTGCATGATTTTCTTCTGCATCGGCCCTTGAAATGTCGTATGACTCCAGTTAACTCTTCTTATTTTAGCTACATGATATTTCCTCTGCAATTGCCTCTATAATTGTCATTTTCACTTTAGATAACTTTACTTCAATCGGGTTCTTCTTCTTCCATCGGCAAAAACAATATGTCACGATATCGTGAAATTTCTGCCCCTTTGACTTTTTCTTGGTCGTTGACCGCAAAAACATGACATGTCATGATATCGTGACACTTTCACCTCCTTGTCCTCTTCTCGGCTTGCACCCACGAAAACACAACATATCACGATATCGTGACACTTTTTGCCTCCTTGCACTTTTCTCGGCTTGCACCAGCGAAAATACAACATGTCACGATGTCGCGACACTTTTCGCCTCCTTGTCCTCTTCTCGGCTTGCACCCATGAAAACGGAACATTTCACGAAATCGTGACACTTTTTTCTTCCTTGTACTCTTCTCTATCTTTAAGTCGTGAAAACACATGTCACGAAATCATGACACTTTTGCTTCCTTGTCTCTTTTCTTGCCTTGACCCCGCAAAAATAGAACATGTCACGAAATCGTGACACTTTTGCCTCCTTACTCTATCTCTCCTCTTCGGGTCACGAAAACCAGACATGTCGTGATATCGCGACACTTTTTCTCCTTGGTGCTTTTCTTCCCTTCGGGTCATGAAAACCTGACATGTCGCGATATCACGACACTTTTTCTTGCAAGCTCTTTCTCTTCGAACCTGTCGCGAAATCGTGACACATTTTTGTTCTTGTGACTATCTCTCTTGCAAATTATCATGAAATCATGACACTTTTCTTTGTGAGATCTTTCTCTCGAACATGTCGCGAAATCGTGACATATTTTCATCTGTACTTCCTCTCTTGCAAATTATCGTGAAATCGCGACACTTTTCTTTGCAAGCTCTTTCTCTCGAACATGTCATGAAATCGTGACACATTTTCATCCTTCGTACCTCTCTTGCAGATTGTCGCGAAATCATGACACTTTTCTTTGCGAGCTCCTTCTCTCCAAACATGTCACGAAATCGCGACACATTTTCTTTGCTTGCGCCTTCTCTTGCAACATGTCGCGAAATCGTAACACTTTTTCTTGCATGTGCCTTCTCATCGAACATGTCATGAAATCATGACATTTTTTCCTGCATGCTTTCTTCTTTGAACATGTCATGAAATCGTGACAGTTTTTCTACTTGCCTTCTTTGCTTCCAACATGTCATGAAATCGTGACAGTTTTTCTTGCGCTTTCTCTCTCTTCCAACATGTCACGAAATCATGATAGTTTTCCTTGCGCTTTCTCTCTCTTCTAACATGTCACGATATCGTGACAGTTTTTCTTGCGCTTTCTCTCTCTTCCAACATGTCGCGAAATCATGACAGTTTTCCTTGCGCTTTCTCTTCTCAACATGTCACGATATCACGACAGTTTTCCTTATGCTTTCTCTCTTCCAACATGTCACGAAATCATGACAGTTTTCCTTGCGCTTTCTCTCTCTTCTAACATGTCGCGAAATCGTGACAGTTTTTCTTTCTTCTCAACATGTCGTGATATCGTGATAGTTTTCCTTGTGCTTTCTCTCTCTTAAACATGTCACGATATCGCGACAGTTTTTCTTTCCGCTTTCTTCTCTCTTCTCAACATGTCGTGATATCGCGACAGTTTCTCATGCTTGCTCAACATGTCGCGATATCACGATAGTTTTCTTACTTGTCTTTTTCTTTGAGCTTTTGCATATGGGCCACTTCGGTCTTCTTGGAAATTCACTGTGCATGCTCTGTATGACCTCTAAACTCCTGTCCACTGTATCAGAATGGCTTCTGAACTTTCTGTCCACTGCATCAACCGATCTATCTATCTGTGTTGACAACAATGACAATACTTTTGGCTGCACCTTGCTCATCAATCTCCCCCTTTGGAATTGTTGGCAACACTCATGCAATCTCCTATAATTCTTCTCCCCCTTTGAAAATAATACCAAAGGGCTGCTGCAGACTCCCCTTGAGTCCATGCACATCATTCTCAGGCACACGTTATGACAGTTAGCAAAAATTACAAATATGAGCAAAAAGATAATCAAATATATAAATGCTCCCCCTGAGAATGTGGTCCCTCACTCAGATCTATCTTCAACTGTGTTGGCTGCTGGATCTCTATCCATTGAGACTCTATCCTCTGTACCCTGTCAATAGGCTCACACAGAATCTATCCAATCTTATAGAATCATAAAGAGAATTGTTAGAGACTCAATATGTTCTATACTTAATGCTCAATCAATATATCAATTAAATCTCATAGAAGCATAAAGAGAATTGTTAGAGACTCAATATGTTCTATACTCAAATCTCAATCTCAACTCAACTCAACCAATCACCTCAATGAACATCCCTTTATCATAGACCTTAGTCGAAGCATGTATCAACCAACTCTATGTAAGCATCAAACACTGTACCACAACTATTTCCCAAAGGCCTTCTCAAAGGCTCAATCAATCATGCTCAAGTAGTACTCAAAATGAACTCAACAAGGAATGGCAATCTCAAATCAAATCCACTTCATCAGCTTTATCATCGGCACTCTCCACAATTTTCTTTGGCCTCTTGACTGCCACCTCCTCCATGACTAACGACTTTGCCTCGCGTCCATTGTGCAGCTCAATGTCTCTGGTTTCTAATGGCTGCCATGAATGTTTTTATTGCCTACGTAGGTATTGACAGTGGACTATTACATCTAGTGTTGGAACCTCAATCTACGTGCAGTCATCAACACTCGGTATTCTGCTTCTTGCTAGGGCATATGTTAGGGCTACTCAATGTCTTAGGCGAACATTCTTCACGTGATTCCAAGGAGCATTTCTCCTCGCTGCGATCAATGGAATCCTCGGGAAATATCTCGCATTTCTCAAATAATGCAAGACTTTCTTAGATGCATAGGCATCTTGTCCTCCTTGGCGCTTC
This sequence comes from Wollemia nobilis, assembly GCA_028583015.1. Classification (NCBI taxonomy): domain Eukaryota; kingdom Viridiplantae; phylum Streptophyta; class Pinopsida; order Araucariales; family Araucariaceae; genus Wollemia; species Wollemia nobilis. The sequence goes on from JAQPPZ010010894.1 coordinate 14,846, forward strand.
ACCACCTAGGCGCTCTTCTCTTAAGTTAATCACCACCCTTCAAGGTACTACCACAATCAACGACATGAACTGAAACCACACTTTGGCAACTATACGACAACTCACCGACTTCTTTCCTTTCATCCTCAGATAACCACACAAATATATAGGAGCATTAAAATAAAACTTTAACATTGCTCCCCCCGAGGATGTGCTACCCAGAGTTGCTTAGTGCAATAGCGGAGTAATCTCCTTCTGTCCAAGGAGACACGATTTCCTCTCTTCTTTCTTTCTCCAAGATTTCTTGAACTTGGGCTTGAGGTTTTCAACCGCATCCCTATTTTGCCCCTTTTCGTGAACTTGAACATTTCTCTTAAGTGGTTGTCTCTTGTACATCCTTTATGGATGATTCTTTTCCTTTCTTTGATGCACATGATTTCTTCCCTGTCTATGTTGCATTCTTTGCGTCTGATGAAATCTATGGTCTTGCCTTAGATTAGATACAAAAGTTCTTGGACAAGACCTTGCTATGTGCCCATGACCATTACATTTAAAACATTGCACATGGTGTTCAACTGGAATAACAGATGTATTTCTACCAGCATAACTCTTTGATCTATTATTCAATCCACAATAAATTGCCTTGTGACCATAATGGTTGCATCTAAAACAATAGCCATTAAAAGCATTATTATGAATAGAGTGAGAGTGATAGAACCTCTTTTGTTGTGGTTGCTTTGTTGTAGATCTTCTTTGATATTTTCTTCCTTTTGAAGATTCAGCTTCAAGACTTTTCTTGCTTTGATCCCTCAACAATGGACTTCTTCTTCTCTTAAGATTTAGACGATGAAGGTTGTTCAACTTCACATCCAAGACCAAGCTTACACATGGGGCTTCTTTGTTGCCTTATCATTTTATCTAGCAACTCTGTGCTCTTCTCAAATTTGAGATTTGTATTGGCCTCTTCTAGTTGTTTCTTCAATGAAACAATCTCCTCTTCTTGTTTGCAACAAACAATCTCTTTCTCATTGATCTGTGACCTGAGAGTTTCTTCAATCCTTTTGGACTCTTCTACTTGCAGCTTTAGATCACTAATAACTTTGTTAGATTCCTCTTCACGTTTGCTACATACATCAACCTTATCATCCGGTGTGACTTCAAGGCTTCTTCTATTTTCTTGGATTTTTGAAATTGTAAGAAGAGATCTTCAATCTTATCCCCATATTCTTCCAACTTCTTGGACAGTCTTTTTTCTTTTTCTTTTCTATACTCAACTCTTCAAGTGCGGCGATCAACTCACCTTCTAGATCTACTTCACCCTCAAGGTTTTCATCACATACTTCAGAAATCCACTTCTTCTACTTTTCTCTAGTTCAATTTTCTCTTCCACAGGAACTAAAACCGGATGAGATGCCTTATTGGAGGAGGATCTATTCTTCTTACCCATTGCGTACTAATCCAAGATCAACCCTAGCTGATTTAGCCTAATAAGGGAACTTGGCTCTGATACCAATTGTTAGTCTTACAATGGCACTAAGAGAGGGGGTGAATCAGTGTAGCTATTTAAATTCAAATCTACAACTCTTAAATCTAAAAATGAGAACTTAAAACAGATAAAGCAAATATAACAAGAGAGCATCACATAACACAAGATTTAACGAGGTTCACCAATTTTGGCTACTCCTCAAAAATAGACTGCTTGGACTCCCATCCAAATCCAGCCTTTGCAAAGCACCAACTTTACAATCAATTTACCAGCACCCACTAGAAGGAGCACCAACCCCTAATTTACCAGCACCAACTGGAAGGAGCACCAACCCCTAATTCCAAGCACCAACTTGGATTTCTATTTTGAATCTTAGATTGACATAAATATGCCTTCACTTTTACAAGACCCTCACTGGTCTATTGCTCACCCAACCTCTTTTTTAATTCAGGAAACACATATTCCTTCTATGCACTGATAGCCGCTCTCTCTCTACTGCACTCTCTCAGCTGCTCTATTTCAGCCGTGCTTTCTATACATCCTTTTTCATAGCACTTTCCCTCTATTCAAAAACACGCTGCACTTTTTCCTCGTACAGAGCTCAATGCTTTATTATAGCACACAATAACAACCTACTTTTCTTAGCACATTTATTCTTTTCTCTGTGGCACCTTCCCTCTTTATGGCGGCACACTTTTCAATTCTAAGCAGCACTTTACTTCTGCACGCAACTACCCTTGCGGCACATTTACTCTTTCAATAGCGACACTTTAACTCTTTACGGTAACACTCTTTTCAATTCTAAGCCGTACTTTACTTCTGCACGCAACTGCCCTCGTGACACATTTACTCTTTTAGCAGCGACACTTTAACTCTTTACGATGGCACTCTTTTCAATTCTAAGCCGCACTTTACTTCTGCACACAACTACCCTTTTATAACAATATTTTCATCTTGAAACCCTAAGTCTTCTGTAACTGCCATAATCTCACATGCAGCCTAATCATAGCCACTGCTATAAGTAACTCCTTTCTGACACACTATTCTTATACATAACCTATTAATGGATTTGTCTCTTTAATTGGGATTCTCGGTATAGCCATCGCTTGATGAATTGACTCCGTAACGGACCCTATAACTGTAGTAATCGACTTCGTTACTATCACTGTAACTCTCCCTCGTACCTTCCGTTCGACTTTAGGTTCACTGTTCTTATTCTAGCTGCATGATTTTCTTCTACATTGGCCCCTAAACTACCGTATGACTTTAGTTAAATCTTCTTATTTTAGCTACATGTATTTCCTCTGCAATTGCATCTGTAACTGTTGTTTTCCTTCAGTTAACTTTACTTCGGTTGGGTTCTTCTTTTTGCATGGCAAAAACAATATGTCGCGATATCGTGACATTTCTGCCCTTTTGACTTTTTCTTGGTCGTTGACCATGAAAACATAACATGTCGCGATATCGTGACACTTTTTGCCTCCTTGTCCTCTTCTCGGCTTGCACCCACGAAAACACATGTCGCGATATCGTGACACTTTTTGCCTCCTTGCACTCTTCTCGGCTTGCACCCGCGAAAACATGACATGTCACGAAATCGCGACACTTTTGCTTCCTTGTCCTCTTCTCGGCTTGCACCCATGAAAACACAACATGTCACGATATCACGACGCTTTTGCTTCCTTGTGCTCTTCTCTGTCTTTCGCCCGCGAAAACACAACATGTCACGAAATCGTGACACTTTTGCTTCCTTGTCTCTTTTCTTGCCTTGACCCCGTGAAAACAGAACATGTCGCGAAATCATGACACTTTCGCCTCCTTACTCTATCTCTCCTCTTCGGGTCGCGAAAACCAGACATGTCACGATATCGTGACACTTTTTCTCCTTGGCACTTTTCTTCCCTTTGGGTCGTGAAAACGCGACATGTCGCAATATCATGACACTTTTTCTTGCAAGCTCTTTCTCTTCGAACCTGTCATGAAATCGCGACACATTTTTGTCCGTACTATCTCTCTTGCAAATTGTCATGAAATCATGACACTTTTCTTTGCGAGCTCTTTCTCTCGAACCTATCACAAAATCATGACACATTTTCGTCCGTACTATCTCTCTTGCAAATTGTCGCAAAATCGCGACACTTTTCTTTGTGAGCTCTTTCTCTCAAACATGTCGTGAAATCGTGACACATTTTCGTCCATACTGCCTCTCTTGCAAATTGTCACGAAATCGTGACACTTTTCTTTGCGAGCTCCTTCTCCCCGAACATGTCGCGAAATCACGACAGTTTTCTTTGCTTGCACCTTTTCTCCGAACATGTCATGAAATCATGATAGTTTTCTTACATGTGCCTTCTCATCGAACATGTCACGAAATCATGATAGTTTTTCTTGCATGTGCCTCTCTCTTCGAACATGTCATGAAATCATGACAGTTTTCTTACTTGCCTTCTTTGCTTCCAACATGTCATGAAATCATGACAGTTTTTCTTGTGCTTTCTCTCTCTTCCAACATGTCACGAAATCATGACAGTTTTCCTTGCGCTTTCTCTCTCTTCTAACATGTCGCGATATTGTGAAATTTTTCTTACGCTTTCTTCTTCCAACATGTCGCGATATCGCGATAGTTTTCCTTGTGCTTTCTCTCTCTTCAAACATGTCGCGAAATCGCGACAGTTTTTCAGCTTCTCAACATGTCGCGATATCGCGACAGTTTTCCTTGCGCTTTCTCTCTCTTCCAACATGTCACGAAATCATGATAGTTTTATTTGTGCTTTCTCTCTCTTCTAACATGTCACGATATCGTGACAGTTTTCCTTTCTTCTTAACATGTCGCGATATCGCGACAGTTTTCCTTGCACTTTCTCTCTCTTAAAAATTGTCATGATAGCGCGACAATTTTTCCAGCTTCTCAACATGTGATATCACGACAGTTTTCCTTGCATTTTCTCTCTCTTCTAACATGTCGCGATATCATGACAGTTTCTCATGCTTTCTCAACATGTCACGATATCGCGACAATTTTCTTACTTGTCTTTTTCTTTGAGCTTTTGCCTATGGGCCACTTCGGTCTTCTTGGAAATTCATTGTGCATGCTCTGTATGACCTCTGAACTCCTATCCATTGTATCATAATGGCTTATGAACTTTCTGTCCACTGCATCAACCAATCTATCTGTCTGTGTTGACAATAATGACAATACTTTTGGCTGCACCTTGCTCATCAATCTCCCCCTTTGGAATTGTTGGCAACACTCATGCAATCTCCTGTAATTCTTCTCCCCCTTTGACAATAATACCAAAGGGCTACTGCAGACTCCCCCTGAGTCCATGCACATCATTCTTAGGCACACGTTATGATAGCAAAAATTACAAATATGAGCAAAAAGATAATCAAATATATAAATGCTCCCCCTAAGAATGTGGTCCCTCACTCAGATCTATCTTCAACTGTGTTGGCTGCTGGATCTCTATCCATTGAGACTCTGTCCTCTGTACCATGTCAATAGGCTCACACAGAATCTATCCAATCTTATAGAATCATAAAGAGAATTGTTAGAGACTCAATATATTCTATACTTAATGCTCAATCAATCTCATAGAAGCATAAAGAGAATTGTTAGAGACTCAATATGTTCTATACTCAAATCTCAATCTCAACTCAACTCAACCAATCACCTCAATGAACATCCCTTTATCACAGACCTTAGTCGAAGCATGTATCAACCAACTCTGTGTAAGCATCAAACACTGTACCACAACTATTTCCCAAAGGCCTTCTCAAAGGCTCAATCAATCATGCTCAAGTAGTACTCAAAATGAACTCAACAAAGAATGGCAATCTCAAATCAAATCCACTTCATCAACTTTATCATCGGCACTCTCCACAATTTTCTTTGGCCTCTTGACTGCCACCTCCTCCGTGACTAACGACTTTGCCTCACGTCCATTGTGCAGCTCAATGTCTCTAGTTTCTAACGGTTGCCATGAATGTTTTTATTTCCTGCGTAGGTATTGACAGTGGACCATTACATCTAGTGTTGAAACCTCAATCTACGTGCAGTCATCAACACTCGGTATTCTGCTTCTTGCTGGGGCATATGTTAGGGCTACTCAATGTCTTAGGCGAACATTCTTCATGTGATTCCAGGGAGCATTTCTCCTCACTGCGATCAATGGAATCCTCGGGAAATATCTCGCATTTCTCAAATAATGCAAGACTTTCTTAGACGCATAGGCATCTTGTCCTCCTTGGCGCTTCACCACCTGGGTGCTCTTCTCTTAAGTTAATCACCACCCTTCAAGGTACTGCCACAATCAACGACATGAACTAAACCACACTTTGGCAACTATACGACAACTCACCGACTTCTTTCCTTTCATCCTCAGATAACCACACAAATATATAGGAGCATTAAAATAAAACTTCAAGATTGCTCCCCCTGAGGATGTGCTACCCAGAGTTGCTTAGTGCAATAGCGGAGTAATCTCCTTCTGTCCAAGGAGACACGATTTCCTCTCTTCTTTCTTTCTCCAATCTTTCTTGAACTTGGGCTGAAGTTTTTCAACTGCATCCCTATTTTGCCCCTATTCGTGAACTTGAACATTTCTCTTGCGGGGTTGTCTCTTATGCATCCTTGATGGATGATTCTTTTCCTTTCTTTGATGCACATGATTTCTTCCCTATCTATGTTGCATTCTTTCCATCTAATGAAATTTAGGGTTTTGCCTAAGATTAGATACAAAAGTTCTTGGACAATACCTTGCTATGTTCCCATGACCATTACATTTAAAACATTGCACATGGTGTTCACTCGGAATAACAGATGTATTTCTACCAACATAACTCTTTGATCTATTATTCAATCCACAATAAATTGCCTTGTGACCATAATGGTTGCATCTAAAACAATAGCCATTAAAAGCATTATTATGAATAGAGTGAGAGTGATAGAACCTCTTTTGTTGTGGTTGCTTTGTTGTAGATCTCCTTTGAGATTTTCCTCCTTTTGAAGATTCAGCTTCAAGACTTTTCTTGCTTTGATCCTTCAGTAGTGGACTTCTTCTTCTCTGTAGATTTAGAAGATGAAGGTTGTTCAACTTCACATCCAAGACCAAGCTTACACATGGGGCTTCTTTGTTGCCTTATCATTTTATCTAGCAACTCTGTGCTCTTCTCAAATTTGAGATTTGTATTGGCCTCTTCTAGTTGTTTCCTCAATAAAACAATCTCCTCTTCTTGTTTGTAGCAAACAATCTCTTTCTCATTGATCTGTGACCTGAGAGTTTCTTCAATCCTTTTGGACTCTTCTACTTGCATCTTTAGATTACTAATAGCTTTGTTAGATTCTTCTTCACGTTTGCTATATACATCAACCTTATCATCCAGTTGTGACTTCAAGGCTTCTTCTATTTTCTTGGCTTTATGAAATTGTAAGAAGAGATCTTCAATATTATCCCCATATTCTTTCAACTTCTTGGATAGTATTTTGTTCTTTTTCTTTTCTATACTCAACTCTTCAAGTGTGGCGATCAACTCACCTTCTAGATATACTTCACCCTCAAGGTTTTCATCACATACTTCAGAAATCACTCCTATTTTCTCTAGTTCAATTTTCTCTTCCACAGGAACTGAAACTAACTGAGATGCCTTATTTGAGGAGGATCCATTCTTCTTACCCATTGCGTACTAATCCAAGATCAACCCTAGCTGATTTAGCCTAATAAGAGAAATTGGCTCTGATACCAATTGTTAGTCTTACAATGGCACTAAGAGGGGGGGGTGAATCAATGTAGCTATTTAAATTCAAATCTACAACTCTTAAATCTAAACAAGGAGAACTTAAAACCAGATAAAGCAATTATAACAAGAGAGCATTCCACAACACAAGATGTAATGAGGTTCACCAGTTTTGGCTACTCCTCAAAAATAGACTGCTTGGACTCCCATCCAAATCCAGCCTTTGCAAAGCACCAACTTTACAATCAATTTACCAGCACCCACTGGAAGGAGCACCAACCCCTAATTTATCTACACCAACAGAAAGGAGCACCAACCCCTAATTTACTAGCACCAACTGGAAGGAGCACCAACCCCTGATTCCAAGCACCAACTTGGATTTCTATTTTGAATCTTAGATTGACATAAATATGCCTTCACTTTTACAAGACCCTCACTGGTCTATTGCTCACCCAACCTCTCTTTCAATTCAGGAAACACATATTCCTTCTGCACTTGACATCCGCTCTCTCTCGTGCACTCTCTCGTGCTCCTATTTCAGCCATGCTCTTCTATACATCCTCTTTTCTGTAGAACTTTCCCTCTGCTCGGCAACACACTGCACTTTTTCCTCGTATAGAGCTCAACGCTCTCTTACAACACACACTAACAACCTAATTTTCTTAGCACATTTATTCTTTTATCAGTGGCACCTTCCCTCTTTATGGTGGCACACTTTTCAATTCTGAGCAGCACTTTACTTGCACGCAACTCCCTCTCGACACATTTACTCTTTCAGTAGTGGCACTTTAACTCTTTACGGTGGCACTCTTTTTAATTCTAAGTCTCACTTTACTCTTGCACACAACTGCCCTTGCAGCACATTTACTCTTTTAGCAGCGGCACTTTAACTCTTTACGGCGGCACTCTTTTCAATTCTGAGCCACACTTTACTTCTACATGCAACTACCCTTTTATAATAATATTTTCATCTTGAAACCCTAAGTCTTCTATAACTACCATAATCCCACATGCAGCCTATTCATAGCCACCCCTGTAAGTAACTCCTTTCTGACACACTATTCTTATACGCAACCTATTAATGGATTTGTCTCTTTAATTGGGATTCTCGGTATAGCCACCGCTTAACGAATTGACTCCGTAACGGACCCTGTAACTACAGTAATGACTTATGTTTACTATCACTGTAACTGCCCCTGTACCTTCCGTTCTGACTTTAGTTTACTATTCTTATTCTAGCTGCATGATTTTCTTTTGCATCGGCCCCTGAACTATCGTATGACTTTAGTTAACTCTTCTTATTTTAGCTGCATGTATTTCCTCTGCAATTGCATCTGTAACTGTCATTTTCCTTTAGTTAACTTTACTTCGGTTGGGTTCTTCTTTTTGCATGGCAAAAAACAATATGTCGCGATATCATGACATTTCTGCCCTTTTGACTTTTTCTTGGTCGTTGACCACGAAAACATAACATGTCGCGATATCGCGACACTTTTCGCCTCCTTGTCCTCTTCTCGGATTGCACCCGTGAAAACACATGTCGTGATATCATGACACTTTTTGCCTCCTTGCACTTTTCTCGGCTTGCACCAGCGAAAATACATGCACAAAATCGTGACACTTTTCGCCTCCTTGTCCTCTTCTCGGCCTTGCACCCGCGAAAACACAACATGTCGCGATATCATGATACTTTCGCTTCCTTGTGCTCTTCTCTGTCTTTCGCCCGCGAAAAAATAACATGTCACGAAATCGTGACACTTTCGCTTCCTTGTCTCTTTTATTGCCTTGACCCCGCGAAAACAGAACATGTCATGAAATCGTGAAACTTTCACCTCCTTACTCTATCTCTCCTCTTCGGGTCACGAAAACCAGACATGTGATATCGCTACACTTTTTCTCCTTGGCACTTTTCTTCCCTTCGGATCGTAAAAACCCGACATGTCATGATATCGTGACACTTTTTCTTGCAAACTCTTTCTCTTCGAACCTGTCGCAAAATCGTGACACATTTTCATTCGTACTATCTCTCTTGCAAATTGTCATGAAATTGTGACACTTTTCTTTGCGAGCTCTTTCTCTCGAACCTGTCATGAAATCGTGATACATTTTCATCCGTACTGTCTCTCTTGCAAATTGTCGTAAAATCATGACACTTTTCTTTGCGAGCTCTTTCTCTCGAACCTGTCGTGAAATCGTGACACATTTTCGTCCGTATTGTCTCTCTTGCAAATTGTCGTGAAATCACGACACTTTTCTTTGCGAGCTCCTTCTCTCCGAACATGTCGTGAAATCACGACAGTTTTCTTTGCTTGCGCCTTTTCTCCGAACATGTCACGAAATCGTGACAGTTTTCTTGCATGTGCCTTCTCATCGAACATGTCACGAAATCATGATAGTTTTTCCTGTATGCGCTGCTTCTTTGAACATGTCGTGAAATCGCAACATTTTTCTTACTTGCCTTCTTTGCTTCCAACATGTCACAAAATTGTGACAGTTTTTCTTGCGCTTTCTCTCTCTTCCAACATGTCGTGAAATCATGACAGTTTTCCTTGCGCTTTCTCTCTCTTCTAACATGTCGCGATATCGCGATAGTTTTCCTTTCTTCTTAACATGTCACGATATCGCGACAATTTTCCTTGCGCTTTCTCTCTCTTAAAACATGTCACGATATCGCGACAGTTTTTCCAGCTTCTCAACATGTCGTGATATCGTGACAGTTTTTCTTGTGCTTTCTCTCTCTTCCAACATGTTGTGAAATCGTGATAGTTTTCCTTGTGCTTTCTCTCTCTTCTAACATGTCGCGATATCATGACAGTTTTCCTTTCTTCTTAACATGTCGCGATATCGTGATAGTTTTCCTTGCACTTTCTCTCTCTTAAAACATGTCATGATATCGTGACAGTTTTTCCAGCTTCTCAACATGTCGCGATATCGCGACAGTTTTCCTTGTGCTTTCTCTCTCTTCTAACATGTCGCGATATCGCGACAGTTTCTCATGCTTGCTCAACATGTCATGATATCGTGACAGTTTTCTTACTTGTCTTTTTCTTTGAGCTTTTGCCTATGGGCCACTTCGGTCTTCTTGGAAATTCACTGTGCATGCTCTGTATGACCTCTGAACTCTTGTCCACTGTATCAAAATGGCTTCTAAACTTTCTGTCCACTGCATCAACCGATCTATCTGTCTGTGTTGACAATAATGACAATACTTTTGGCTGCACCTTGCTCATCATTCTCAGGTATTTGATATGTACAATCTCTTAGTTATTATGCTTTGGATGTTCTAAAACTGCTTTACAATGATATGTCGATTCATATATATCAGGTGATATAGATAGTAGGAGGAGTACCACAGGGTATGTTTTTACTATAGGTGGACCTACAGTAAGCTAGATTTCAATTGATCTTCAATCATGATAGTAAAAGGTGAGAAAAAATCTAGGTCTAAATTTAAAGCATAGTCCAATAGGTGCAGTAGCGGTGGAGTTACTAAGATCAATCTCCAAGTGGGAGATCATTGGTTGTGGAGCCTAATTAATTTAGAGGTCTTGTTTTCAACTGCACTTGGACCCACTCCACAAAGGAGGGGGGTGTAGGGGGGCATCATCCCCCCTACTTATGTCACCATGGGGGTCTAGGGGGCTCCAAAAGTAGATGTTTTTTCCTCTATGTAAATCTAGACCATTTTTTATTAGGTCATATATCATACGGTGGATTTTAGGCGGATTATTTTTGTAATACACTTTTATAATAGGATGATGTATGGTGACTGATTGTTATGTTCAGTGTGCACGACTGTGTAGAGAAGGATTTTTTGAAAGGAATAAAAGGCCTGGTTATTTTCTCCATGGGTGTAGCCCATATTGGGTGAACCACATTAAATATATGTCTCTTTTGTATTGTATTATTCTTTTGTGTTTTATTTCCGCATTTAATTATTGCTCATGTTTTGTTACGTAATCCTAACAAATTTGGAATGAAAATTAAAGGTATTTAAATTTCAAAAATGGTTCTTAAAATCTATCTCCAAGTTTTTCATTAAAAATTTTGTAATTCATCCCTCAATTAGAGAGGCTATGGATTTTAAATGAATATAATCATTTTATGAAAAGGTTGTTAGATATTTTTAATGCGACAAAATCTAGGAATATTTTATCAATGATACACTTGATTTAAAATGAATTATTATGAAGGTATTAGAGTTTAAACTTAGATGATTTCTTGTTTAGATGGTTGGAAAGGTAAGTTCCTAACTAGTTGAAAGGCTTCTACTCATTAATACTACATTTTAGTTTACCCCTATATATATTATGTCACTTTCAATATTATTCATAGAATTTTATTTGAACAAACATGAGGATAAATTTATGTTTTCTCATTTTCAATGGGATAATGTGTGTAGAAGAGAGAGCATTAGAGTAAAAAAAAATCAAATTGTATACTTATAAATTTAAAATTAGGGATAAAACTTTATTGATTTCAATTATCAAAAGAAGAGTAGGGCAAAAATGTTACTTCAAAAATATATAGGTTTAATGAATGCAATAAAATTCTTTATGAAAAAATTTCCTAAGGATTTAACAACATGGAACTTCATATTATAAATTTTATTAATCAAAATCATGTTAAGTGGGTGATTAATGATGGAGATCTACAATTTTCTAGTTTAATGTTTGGTTGAAGCCCTATCCTCATTGGATTGGGCTTGTTTAGTTTCAAGAGGTTCAAAAGTCAAAAAATTGTATTTGATGTGAGCAATAATTCCAAATCTTGTACATCTATTAGCAATTTGGTTGAGGAAGAGGATCTCAAATAATCAACACATAAACTCCAAAATATGCTTCAATAATTATATTTATCCATTTTATGAAAGTTTGGATAATCTAAAATCTATTAACAAGATAATGCATACTCGATCAGGTTGGTATAAAAGACTTTAGAGCCATCACAATTCTTTATGCCAAAAAAATATCTTAGAAAGATGTTTAGCCACTTGAGGCACTCTCTAAGATCTCAACATTTCTTTAGTTAAAAATCCAAACCAAAATTCTTATGGGTGAAAATTTACAAAGAATAGGATATCATGGTTTGTTTAACTGTACCTTTTGTAAGAGTTAGAAATATAAAATAATCTTCTTCTTTATTGTTCCTTTACTTATGGGGACTTGAAAATAATAAGTATCTATTGGGTTTCTCCATCGACATCAAAAGAGTTGATGAAATATTGATAAATTATATTAAGAATTGATCCTAGGATTATTTAATGAAATTTATGGCTTGAAAGGAATAATAGAATTTTCAAAAATAAATCTCAAAATCACATCCAACTTTAGATCCATATTATTGCATCCCTTGTAGAATATTTATAAGAATAGTGCCCATCATTAGAATTCTTAGATGTGAAAATTATTTGTAACTCACTTGATTACATAATTTGAATATATATGAAGAGATAATTTACAACAATAAAGTTAATACAAAGAATCTATATTGGTTCATGGTAAAATGAAAGTGTCCAAGAGTTGGTTCTATCAAATTTAATTTTGATGATACTTTGAATCATTCCATAGCATTTTTTAGGGTTATATACTATATTCTTTTCTCTTCGTTGTTATTATTGAGGCATTGAGAAAAGATCTCTCAAAGGCAAAAGTGGAATAAAAATTTACAAACAATTAAATTGTAAAAAGTGGTCCTTCAAATATATCTCCAATTTGTTCATTACACTTTTTTTAGGTCACCCCTCAATAGTGAGGTTGTGGAATTTAATCTAATACGATCATGTTATGAGAAGGTTGTTATATAGTATTTTAATATGACAAAATATGGGATCATTTTATCAATGATACCCTTGATTTACAATGAATTGTTATGAAGGTTTTAAGGTTCAAAGTTGGAAATTTACCATCAATATATCTAATTACTTTATTATCTAATAAAATATATTAAAATGAATCTTCAAAATCAAATTTTAAATAGAACAAAATATTTTCTAGATGGTTAGAAAGATAAGTTTTTAATCATGGCTGAAAGGATTCCAGTAGTTGATGCTACATTGTGTTAAAATTGTAATTATATTCATGGTCAAGGCCAACATTACATGATGTAATATTTATTAGGCCTAAGGGCATTTATTATACAATGTATTGAATTTATTATAATATTTATTATGTAAGCACTATGGGTTGTGGTTAACCTTGTTATGGTTAAACCTATTTTATAACTTTCAATTAATTTTAAGCCATCTTGTTATGTCAGCTTAGGTTAAACTCTCTTATATAGTTGGGATTTTGGTATTAGTATGAATAACCCAACCACTCGTCATTTAATTATCCAAGTTTTGTGAATGTAATTGTAATCCTAAAAAATTTCGCACTCCTTTCCTTCAGGATAATGGATACACACCTCGAAGGGGAATGGAAAAATAATGGGTCTACACCTCGAAGAAGAAGCACTTGATATTGTGCCCTCTTTGGTGATTTTCAATGAATTGGGTGGGTCACCAGGAAATATTTGTATAGCATTTCCACACCTAGGTTGGGAGATTTTTATGGATTCATTTTAATTCACTCACATTCACCTAGTTTGACCAAATGCAACTAATTAACACTATATGCAATTTTGTTTTCAAATAAAGACAATAGATGCAATGCTTAGTATTAAAAAAAATTCAAAGCTTACTCAATTCGGATGGATAATTTGAAGTCTTTTTGCTTGATGCAGGTGATATCGGATGTTGCAGGGAGATATCAGACATTCAATATGATATCAGCTGATCCGATACAATCAGAAACTTGTAATTTCATAGATTAACACTGAAATACACATTTATAGCATGATATGCATTCAATTAAACATGAAATGAACTAAATGAAATATGTTATTTGTAATACTTGCATGAAATTGATATGAATCTATATTTTTATTGCAATTAATAATGTAAATAAGATGTTAGATTGAGAGAATTGTGATACAACTACAGATGCTATGTTTAAAATAAAATGATAAGTAGTAGATATGATCTTATAAGTGCAAAATAGAAGGATATAAATGTAAACAATAGTCTGAAGGTGCCCCCAAGTAGCCTACAGATGATATTGGATGTTGCAGGGCGATATCAGATGTTGTAGAGTTATATTGGATGTTCGATATCATATCGTACCAATCGATACGTAGCCTCGAACTTGCAAAACATACAACAAACATAGATATAATAAAATTACAATGGGAAATGGGGGGCAAGAAATGCTTAGGGATCCAGGAGGAATCCAGTGAGAGTGTCTGGATTAAATAGGTAAAGGTAAGTTAGGGGGGTTGGGCTAAAAAACAAGGGGAGTTATGATTTATCTCATTCTGGATGATATTGGCTGATTTGATATCGTAATGTCTGCACCGTTGACCAGGTACGGACAAGGGGTGTTAGAACTGATTTTGTCCTTTTGTTGTTTTGGGCACTTTTTGGTTTTGGACGAAATCAAACATCCAATTTCCTACAATAAAGTTTGATATCGTATCAAATGATCAATATCATTCAAATAGAGCCGATATTATCATGAGGTTAGAAACAAACTTGATACGGGCACAAAAATTGAGGTAGGAGGTTAGAAAGCATTTTTAATTAATTTTTTGAATGTTTTGAACTTAGGGTAAATTGACATGGGTTAATTTTAGCCTATTACATTTTTCCCCCTCTTTAGCGCATTTTTTGAAAAAATGCATTAAAGAAAAGATGGCATGTTTTACGAGAAAACAAAAATTTATTGCAAAAATTGTTGAAGTTTCAAGTTTTACTATAAACTGCATTAGGTGTGATACCCCCTTCGATTTTTTGTGCCAAATTCTATATTTGGTGGAAAACTCAAAATTTTTAAATTTAGGGTAAAAGTGAATAAAATGAAGAATTAGGGTAAAACCTAACTTAAATTCATTTTAGGTAATACCCCCTAGTGACTAAGTATACCGATTTTGGAGATTGTGGTATACCAGTTAGCTTCATTTTGTACTTATATTTTGAGATATATATTGATCCTTTTTGTTTATGCAACATTGTATGATTTAATTGGGTGATTTATTGCATTTGCTTATGATGGTTGTGTTACATAATATTTTGTAATTATGCTTTGATTTTTGAACATTTTTATCATGCTTTAACTTGAAAGGAAATGATTTTGCAAAGTGTTTTTTTAATACAAAAGATGTTTTGTGAAGTGATAAAATTGATGGATTAGCAATGAACCTCAAAAGGATGTTGTGTTGTTATATGACCTTTTATGGAGATAAATGCTTACTAGGTCATGAAGCATATCCTGTTGTGAGGAAGTTTTGTATTGCTAATAATAGAAAATATTTTTTGGCTCAAGAGTAACTTTGAGGCTTGCGATGATGAAAAAAGGATGGCAATTTTTTAAGAGGAATCGATTTTGGAAAATAGGTTGATAAAGATTGTATTTGTGAGAAATATAGAGTGATTTAAGCATGAAAATTTGGCATAGAATTCCTAGTATGAATTTTGAAGTGAGAGTTATTACTAGGAATTATACCATCATTGCGAAGTCAAAATGCAAATGCATAATAGATGATTATGTGAGATTTAAAATGCAAGTTTTATTTGAAAATAAATCATTATGTTGCATGTTGAAAATTTTGAAGACAATATATACTGTAATTACTAAAATGACATGATTTGCAGGGATTAATGCAAATGGTTACAAACTGATGTTTTCTAGCAAAACTTCAAAGAAATATTTTAAATTATTTTAAGGATAAATTCAAATTTATCAAGAATCAGTGTGTGTTGTGTGTGTTCATTATCCATATTGATTCACATAATGATACAAAATATCTCAATGATCAAATGTGTGTGCTTTGTGAAGTTGATTTACCAATTTTGAATGAGGTAATGGTTCAAGCCAACTTTTTATGAACTGATGTGTGTAAGTGAAAGATTCGTTGACCCTAATTTTGTGCATGCATTTGTACTAAAATACTATGTAAGTCAAGCTACCAAAGCTAGCTAATCCACAAGCATACATTATCCTATACAAAAGAAGATCGCTAATGTGACAGACATGTCGCCATGCATAAGGATATTGTCATTGCCAAGCTGACTTGATGCCACCTAACCTATAATGAGGATCACCCCATGGCTTTTGAATAACTACTTTTGAATAACTAAGAAATTCCAAGGATTCAAGCTGATTACCCCCTTCTTTTCTTTTGATTTCTTTGAGTAGGGATTCTTGTTCATTTTGTTTGTGAACAAGGGAATTTTATTGCTTTTGTAGTAAAACTACTTTTCTCTTTTTCTTTGTTTTCTCTTGTTTTTTATTGCTTTTTCTTTTTCTTTTTTGGGATACTTGCTCATATTAGACAAGGAGCAAGGTATTTTATTCGAGTAGGGGGGAGCTTGTCCTTTTTCCAATTCTCAGTATTCTAGACCATGCACATAATAGGATAATAAGAAAAATATTTCGCTTAAAGATCTAAGACTACTATGTAGTATCATCTTTCAAATTTGCAAAAATCATTTTAAGATGTGGAAATGTGTTCTTGGTTCAAAAAGTAGCAAGACGAGTTCCCAAGAGAGATTTATAATCAAAATGACAAAATCAAGATTTAGTAGAGATGTGAATTAGCTAAGTGGTTCAAGATAACTTTTGAGTCTATCCGAGAGAAAATAAAATATAATTTGAATTGTGAGAAACAACAATTAATGATGCAAGATGATTTAATAGCAATTTAACATATTTTTTATATTTTTTTGATTTTTTTTATGGAATTGGTGGTATATACAAGATGATCTATATACAATATACATGGTGATTTATTCATAACATTTCTAAGGTGGCTTCAAAATCAAAGGAGGTTTTGAAGAGCAACTTGGTTGTGGTGTAGGTGATTGAAGTTGATTGGTTGATAGTTGAGATTGTTGTGATGAAGAATGATAAGTAGGTGTAGATGAAGAAAAGTGATGGACGAAAGACGATGATGATAATAAAGAGGAAAATAATAGAGAAGTTGATGTGATGATGATAAAGGAAGAGAGAATGAAGAACAAAAGGTGATGGAAAAAATGTGGCAATGATGATAAAGAGGAAAAGAATAAAGAACTTAATGTAGTGATAATAAAGAAATATATGATGAAGAAAAAATATTCCCTATGAATAGGAGAAGTTCTTAAGAGATCTAGGAGAGAAATTTTGGTTGTAGTATTAGCTAATTGTTCATTGATATCATAGGGAGGTTTTTGTTGTGATTTTGATAAAAACAATTCTTTGGTGGGTGCTTTTAACACAAATGGAGGTTTTTATTTATTATTTGTTTGAGTTTATGATTGGAAGTTTTGATTATGAACTTGTTGCCTAGTGACAAATCCAACAATACCCACAATGTTGTTGGTTTGTGAATGATCCAACTGAGATCTGGTAGTTACTGCCTATTCAATTGAAAGCATTTGTTGATAAGAAGGACGTGTAGTCATCCTTCTAGGAAATGACTCTTCTGGAACTAATAAGTCTATGATAGGAAGGATTGATTCTGACTCATCTTCAAAATTATTTGAATTATTAGAAATAATTTCCATTTCGCTTTCTATTTAACTTATTTCTAAATTGCTTCTTGTATCTTCTAAAGATAAAAATTGAAAATATGGGATTGGCCTAATTGTAATTACAGATTGAGTAGGCACATAGGAGGTTTACATATTTTGATATGGTAAGAAATTATTGATGGTTCCAACATATCGAGTTGGAGAAGGGACATTCTTATGATCTAGTTGATTCACAACTTCTTTACCATGATTGGGTAAAGGATTTTGGAAGATGTCTAAATTTTTATTAGCATTTTGTGTTTGTTGCTTTTGAGAATTGTTTGGAGGGAATTTTTCTACTTCCATGGCACCTTTATCAATTAGATATTGTATCACATGTTTTAATATTTTGCAATATCTGGTTGAATTTCCATCCACTCAATGAAAATTACAATGTAAATCAGCTCTATATCCAGCTAAAGTGGTGTCTGGTTGTCGTATGTATGGCAATCATATCAAACCTTCTTCCAATAACTGGGGTAAAATTAATATTAAAGGTTGGTTTAATCTTGTGAATTATCATGGAGGTTTATCAGGAACCTTTAATAAAAAATTCTTTATGGCTTTGGTAGTATTGATATTTGGAGTGTTTCTACTATCCATAACTTTGTCACCAACCACTTTTTTGTTTTATATTGGTTTTTGGAAGATTTATCTTCATCCTTATTTTTGAATTATCCTCTTCTAATAAGGGCTTCTTCTACCCTTCTTACTAGGTCTATAGCTTGATCAAAAGAAGTTACTATAGCAGTGGCAAGTTCATAAGATAAATGCTCTTGTAAGTTACCTATGAAGATTTTCAGCATTTCTCTGTGTGGTAAAGCAAAGTGTAATTTCCCTAGAAGTTGTCTCCATTTAGCTAGGATTTCTGAAAAACTTTCATCT
>JAQPPZ010010895.1:0-30520 GCA_028583015.1 Wollemia nobilis
CGATCGGTATGTTTATAGATGATCGTCATGCCTACAACTGATCGGTATACCTGCAATCGATTGGCATGTCTACAACCGATCGATACGTCTATAGTCGATCATCATATCTGCAACCCATCATCATATTTGTAATCGATCATTATGCCAACTGTCAATCATCATACCAGTAGCTGATCGTCATGCTTGCAATCGATCGATATGTCTACAGTCGATCACCATGCCTACAATTGATCGACATATCTGCAACCAATCGGTATGTCTACAATCGATCGTCATGTCTATAACTAATCATCATGTCTACAACCGATCAGCATGTCTACAATAGATTGATATATCTGCAATCGATCGGTATGTCTGCATTCGATTGGTATGTCTATAGTTGATCAGCATGTCTATAGTCGATCGGTATATCTACAATCGATTGTCATGCCTACAGTCGGTTGGCATATCTACAACCGATCGTTATGCCTGCAACCGATCGGCATGCCTGTAACCGATCGGCATGTTTACCATCGATTGGTATGTTTGCAGTCGATCATCATTGATGATGTGACAAAATATAGATATTTTTTATGGTTTATGCTTTGTCATTGAGTTAACCTTGTATATATACATAACTACTAAAAAAAATCTACATATGTATGAAAAAAGTATATAGAATAGTACTCTAGATATGGAAAATGAAAATTTAAACTCATGCATAGATATAACCATTGTAAACTCACTCTGAAATATAAAAATAATATAGCATAATATAAATTACCATATTCAATTTTATACAACTATAATGACTATGAATGCACTGAAAATTGAAACCCATTCATAGATATATCCATTGAATAACATTGAATAACATTCATTGATATATCCATTCATTTTTATATCACAACATGAATAACATTGAATAACATGTAAATCTATAGCTAAGAAATGAAACACCATAATACTTAAGAGATAAAAATAACACACAATTATAAATGTAAATAGTGCAATAGTAAAATAATAAAAGCAAGTATCTTGTTTTCCAATGAAAACATATGAAATGTCTTAAAATTGTTTTTAAAATTCTTTTTTTTATTTTAGAATCTTTTCCCCCTTCTTCCACTCCTTTTTCCTTCTTAATGGATTCCATAGTCTCCATAGCAATGGTCCCTCCCTCATATTTCCCTTGTTCAGGTCATTTTTCCTCACCCACATTCTGCATTTCGACGGCTCTTTTCTCAGGCTGGGTAATAGTACTATCAATTGCTCCATAATTGACAAGGATCATCTCAACATTTTGCATTCCATCGAGAAGGGTATTTTCTTCTTTACCAACATCTTCAAATGTTGGTCCTTGAACTTCTTTACCCTTCTCCTTAAGCAAAACATCAGGATCCAATCCATTGCGGATAATTATTTTTGGCAAAATGTTGTTTTGTCGATCTGATTCCTGTGCTCTTTTTTCATTTACATGGAAGTGTTTAAGAACTCCTTTGCCATCCTGAGATAGTCTTGCAGGTTTTGAACCTACTTCTTGAAATTTTCATACTTTACTAGCAAAAAGTAAAAAAAGTTAATCAACATGAAAAGATAATTACATTTTAAGAAAACGAACAACAATTTTTTGAACACAAAAGTTATTAAGTCAAACCTCAGCAACATTCTTTGTAGCTACAGCAATAGCAACCTTTTTCTTATCACTTGCCCATTCATTGTAATAAGTTTGGGCCTCACCATTTATGTTCTCCAATTTGTTCATCATAAACTTTAAAATTTCATCTGTGTATGATGTATTCACCTTCAAAATGCTAGATTTTACTTGTTGTAGCAGAGCCTCCATCATTTTAGGTTCATTTTCAACAATAGAAATTTTTTTTCTCTTTTTGAAAAATTATTGTATCGGGCATTAATTTCCTTTATCAACACCTTAGCCCGATACTTCCATTTTTTCATTTATGTTATATCTGGAAGTAGCAAATCCTTAATTGTAGATTCAACGTTATCATAAACCAAATCATTTTTTGAAAAATTTATTATTTCATCCTCTTGTCGAGGAGGAGCCTTATGGGTGCTTCTTTCCCTTGGAGGAGATTTGCTTGAACATTTTGCACCTTCATTTACTTTATCTTGAAGCAATTCTGATAGTTGAAATTGAGTGGATGTGTTATCTTGAAAAAATTAATCTTTATCAAGTGGAACATCATCCAACCCAGTACCAAAAGCTTTCGATATATCCTTAAAAGTAAAATTATTAATAGAAATACGGTCAAAACTGGAAAAAGTCTTTGATGCTTCTCTCTCTAAAATATGTTGTGTTGCTTCTCTCTGTGGCCTAGATGGAATAAAGTGTTTTCCAACTGGGAAGCATTGACCTCGCATTTGAGTTGGGCATTATGGAGGAGGTGGCGGCATTTGTTGATTTTGTTGACGAAATTGTTGCAAGGGACCTTAAAACATAAAAAATAAAAATTAGTTATAAATTTTGTGAAGGTAGAAAATAAAAACTGGTTATAAAATTAAATTATGAAAATTGGTTGTAAATTTTGTTATAACACTTACCGGCAGAAGAAAAAACATATTGCGTAGCTGCTGCTACAAATGGAATATTGCCATGTTGTACATCTAAGAAAAAAACAAAATTAATTAAAAATAGTAAAAATATTGAAAAAAAATTGTTTCGGTAGTAATTAAAACTTACTCCTAGAAGATGAAACCTCATGCGTAACTACGCCCATTGGCATCGGATGTGCAGCCGCAAGTGGAGATTGTCGATGATTAGGAGAAATAGATCTTCTATGTTTCCTTGATGATCTTCTTCTTATCAGTGGGGTTGCTTCCTCCACAGGTGTTTTGGAGTCTCCTGATTTCTCTGGATTATAACCTCTGACAGCAGCATCCCACTTTGAAGAGGAAGAGGATGCATTTTTCTGTGTTTGGTATAAAATGTCAAAATTACAAAAAGACAAACAATGGAAAAATAAAAAATTTACTAAAATATAAAAAATAATTACTTGAACCTACTGTTCTGTCATGGCTAAATTGACAAGGGTTGAGTTCCAAGATGTTGGTACTAAAGTGTTCTGTAAATTACGAAAATATTCATAAAAAAGCAATAATATAATTACATGTGCTAACTGTCAATGAGGGCGAAGCGTGGGTTTTCATGTTCTCTATTTCCAATCTGATCCGATTTGAAACATAGGTGCACCAGTTGAATTTTTGGTGTCCAATACAACGGACCAAATATGCTAAGGCTCACATCGTGATTTCTATTGGCCTTCCTTGTAGAACGAGTCTAGCAAGGAAGAATTTGCAACATGCTCGAAGAAATTTATTTTCAATCTTCGGTATGGTCAAACCCCTTTTGATGGACGTAACTGCAAAAAAACTAAAATTAGTAATTGTACGATCAATCACTAACAAGAATTTAAATTTAATTAAATAAAAAAATAGTTATACCTTGAAAATATTCTAACTGCACTTTGAAGTTGGTCTCCAAGTAGAGTTTGTCGTCATCAGTTAACTAGTATTTGGAAGTGACAGGCTCAACACCAGCGTGGGGCAATTTTGTCAATCTAGAAATATCTATGGCTAAGAAATAAAGAACAATGTTTTTGTTATCGGTGACAATATTTACCTTACCCAAATCTATATTATAAGCTGCAATGATCCTCTCCACCAGCTAAACGTTCGTATCGAAATGGGGCATTGAAACTAGACCCCGAAGACCAGAGTCCGTGACCCAAGACATGTCGTAACCCGATGTTGATAAAATTTATGAAATCAAGGGGTAAACCAGGTTCTTATAATTAACTTTAAACATTCTAGGGGTTATAGGGGATGCCATAGGGTGTACGGGTATGGATAAAAAGATACAGTGGAAAAGGTTTCAAACAAGAGAAAAATGGTTAAAAACCGCTTAAAAATTAAGGTAAATTGTTAAAACCAAGATAAAAGTGGAGGAAGAGGGTTTATATTGCATTAAAACAAGAGGAAAAATGGTAAGAAAGCGCTAAAACGAGAGAAAAAATGATAAGAAAGCTTTAAAACAGGAGGAAAAAGGTTAAAACGATGATAGAAAAGATGAAAAAATGACTGTTAATTTCCTTTATATAGATTTTTCTACATGCAATCATCTCCTGTATGGGTGATACGTGTCCTCTACATGTAATCATTTAATGGATGGATGACACGTGGCATAGATGTGTCGCTACTACCGATGGGAACTCGAGACTATTGTAGCACATCGACACGCATGCAACCGATTGGTATGCATCCGATCATCATGCCTGCAATCGATTGGTATGCATATGATCATCACGCCTGCAACCGATCATCATGGTTGCAACCGATCGTCATGGCTGTAACTGATTGGCATGCCATTGCTCATCATGTCGGCCTACAATCTTTCATATTGGCCTAAAGATTTTAAGTATGTCATACATTTTTAGATTTTGCAAACTATATTCATAGCCCCCAACATAGAAAAATTCGCCACGGTTTAAAATTTTTTTGAGACAAATTAATGAAAATTGCCACGGTTTAAAAAATTTTGGAGACAAATAAATGCAATTCGCCATGTATACTTCTACAAATTTCTTCGTGGTTCCAATACAATTCGCCTTGATTTTATAAATAGATTTCGAGGCTGACCCCTTATGCATAACCCTGCATATAATGACCTTCATCCATAATATTTTGTCAATGTCCTCAAGCATGAGGTCAATGTAATAGGAAACACATAGGCTCCAAAAAAGAGTGGGATACTTCTCCTAAATAATTCAACCTACAAATACATATGTTGTTGAATTATATGTCACTTCCTAGACAACATTCTCCACTCCTACTTCTACCATAACTTCCTCCAACAAATTGAATAAAAACTATGTATTTTTTACCTCTTGCAAGGCATCAACTAATCTCAGGAAGACCATGGATCCACTTGAAGTCACCATGAAGTTTAGGAGTGTGCAATTTCTTATATTTATCAATCCATATAAAAGAATGTTGTAACCATTTTTCCATCATTTAATAATTTTCTCCTCTAGAAGAGCATGTATGTTGATGACACACTCCTCTAACAATGGTTCACTTAATTCAAGGGCTGAAGGCATCTTTATTTCTTTGTGAGACTCACTCAATGCCCTTACTATATCTTCGCAATAGGGGTTGTTCACACAATGGAAGGGAATGTTGCAATAATATCAAATATTTGCTATGGTTGTCTTGACCTCCTTCAGCTTGTCCCTTCTAACAGAATATCATAAAATATGGTTTGTATAATACTTGTGCCATATCTCATACTTCTTCCACTCCCACAAGTACTACCTCACCCAATGCAAGGGCTAAAATAGATTATTTTGACATGGCATGGACATCCTATAGTTTGTTGTCATCCCCATAAAAGGAATCCCATGGACCCACTCCTTGTCCCACTACAATTCTTATCTTTTTGTGTTTTATTTTCTTGGCCTCTTTGTTACATATAAAGCCTCCACCTTAGTTTTAGTCATATCACCTACTTTAAGGTAGGGGTCCACATTTTTCCCTAATTGCCCAATCAAATAGAATTTGAGGTGATAGATGCCTCCTCACATGTCCTTGCCACAAAATTTATACAACAACTAATTCTACAAGTTTCCTCTAATTTCATGTTTGGACATTGGGTCTCTTTCTAGGTTTTGAGTTAAGGTTGGTGATGAAGGATTTATTTGGGTTCCACTTGTAGGAGAATCATTGATACCTATGATGTAGCTACATGCTTGAAAGGAGAAAATAAAAAAATATTTAAAAGCCTAGAAAACCTGACATTCATAAGGGACAATGGAATAGAACAAAATTTAAAAATACAATCTAGTGGCCCTAATCTACAATTTTTAGTTTGAAAAGAACTATTTATTTTTTTATTTTTTGAAAAAAAACCCTATGAAAACCCTATTTTTCAATTGGGGATTAGAAAATACCTCAAAATAATTCATAAAAATAGCATCAATCTCCTTGCATCGGTGTCCAATATTTTAAATCAAGAAATCACTCATAAGTCAACTATAAATTACCAAGAAACTTGACATGAGTTTCTCTGCTTGAATTCTTAAAAAATATATCGAACCCTTTTTCAACTCACAAATTGTGTGATTAATCAATGGGATCTCTACATATTTCAAATAATAAAACTATGAAAAAATAAATAAATTCAAAGTTAAATACTTAAAATTGAAATTACAAAACATTTATATTCAAAGATGTAAACCGACACAATCATCTCTCTTGCATTGTTAAATGTCAAAAAAATCTCAAATAATACTTCCAAAATGTAACTATTTAACCCGCTATGGTAACAACTCTACAAAGTTATTAGATTCTTTTAATGACAATGGTTGCACTTTTTTTTTTTCATATTCAAAAGCATATTTACTAAAGATCTTATTGATCATAAATGTTAGGTTGATTTTGTTTATATGCCTTCTTTTAATGAGTAGAATATTCTACATATAAGTGTTTGTTCACAGTTCCAATATTATTTTGAACATTAACAAATTATTTTCAAACTAAAAGAATTTTTTAATGAGTATCATCCACAAATAATACTTTTATCTTCATACTATTAACCAAACTGACCATGTAAGATGTAAGATCCTCTTTCTTTTCTTGATCGGATTGAGTGTGTTTGTGGATACTTTGTTCATAAGTACATATGGACGACAAATGGATAATCAAAGGTAAAAACATGAAAAGAACCTACATCATCAATATTTGACAATCTTTCTTTTTCTCCCATATAGTTAATGGACTAGTTTTGATTATGCCTAGGACAAAAAGTCCCAACAGATAATGTACTCACATGCTATGGAAAATGAGTATTGAGCATTCTATTTGCAATTTGTCTATATTTTTTAAGCCTAATGTACTCACATGCTATGGAAGATGAATATTGAACATTGTATTTGCAATTTGTCTATATTTTCCTAACTATAACTACTATAGTTAGGATGTGTTCATGAATAATGGGGTTATTATTTTCCATAGTAAGTGCAAAACACACCAATTAAAAGTATTAAAAACAATTCAAAGTTGTTATTCACACTAATCCTAGTGGTAAAATATTGCATACTTAAGAAGGAACTAGGATCTAATTTTATGGAAAGGTGTCAGGATTGAATTTTGTAGAAAACTATGGGGATAGACTTTCCTTGAATGCATTTACACTAGGCTTCATTAGTCAACCAAAGTTAATCACATATAATGATACATTGTATCGTTCCACTAGAGGCTTATTGAGTTTAAAGTTTATGTGATGTCATGTTTAATTAAAAAGTACTTATGTTCAGTTTTTAAGGTTTAAGTGGATGGGTAGTTATTTATTTTGTTAGGTTTTTATTAAAAGGAGACTTGGGTTTAAATTTTGGGTGCTAATTTGCAAAAGATGTATTATACTCTAAATTTTTTGAATAAGTCAGACCCAAGTAGGAATCCTGAGGAGTGGTCTCCCTTTACGCCCGGTCAACAACAATGAATTGGAATAGGCTTATTAGAAAAATGAATTGAAATAGGCTTATTAAAAAAGTCCATGTGGTTTGAACCCAACACTTGTTATTTACTAAAAATAATGTAATTAAAAAACCACATCCTAATCATTTTTAACGCTAACCATATTTGAAAACGCTAACCATATTTGAAATGGGGGTGGACATGTATAAGCATGGTGCTACCCAAATCTTCATCTTGGGAAACCAAATAATGATAAGGTGTATATGTGTCAAGTGCAATGCTATCCATTTCCAACATGACCCAACTATAAATTGTGTTTAATTATTTTATGGGCCCATCATTGAGACTTGCAAATTGAAAGCTTGAAACACAGAGGTAGTTGAAGTTTCAAATTGAAAGCTTGAAACACAGAGGTAGTTGAAGACCAAGAACCTATTATTAGGTTTGTTTAGACAATACATGCGTCCCAAACTTGGGAACACAATTTAGCCAAGTAGTTGAACACCTATAGTAGGCGTTTTGAAGGATTTTAGATTAGAATGAGTTTGAATATATGGGGGATACTTTATTCTCTAAGTTGTAGCACAAGAGCAAAACCAACTATGGGTTTTTAGCAACTACAATCACTTCCTATCCCAAGGAAAGGCTATGTAATTGACTATGATGTGTCAAGCCCAGTCCTGAAGTTCAAAACCAAAAATCCAGATTCCGGGATTATTGTTTATTGCATAGCGAGATGAGATAGAACACCGTCTTGATTGGTATTTGTTATTCTCAACTCCCGAATGCTTGTCCGTGTCTTTACACATACAGAAAATAGTGCGCATATGTTTTATCCAACGACTCTCTCTATATACCCATCACCATCATATAATTAGATTACTCCAGAAGTTTAGCCTGTCCTCGTCTCAGAAAACTATCATATTCAATGTGTATTTAACTATAGTACCTTCGCCTTGAAGGATAGGTTAAACGGCAGTCCGCAGTTTTACTGTTTGTCAGTCTACCATAGTATGATTTTTCACTTACAACCAATTAATAGCAGCTGTTTATCAATAAATCGTCCTAGTTCAATTGTGGGAGACCATTATATAATTATATTTAGCCTGTCTTCATATCAGCAAACTACCCAACTATGGTACCTTGGAGGGGTTAAGCGGACTGTTTGTCAGTGTTTATGGCTTGATTTTTTAGATGTAGTAGTTTACTTAGTTGGTATAATAGGTTAGTTGGTAGCCCTTCAATACTTTTATGTTGGGAATTGTTGACTTTACTCACCCTAATAATTATTTTTTGGATTACTTAGAACCTTATAAACCTTTTTGTTTTACTAAGAATATTTATAAACCCCAGTTTTAATAACCTACCCACAAACACTTGACTCTTACTAATCTTACTAATCTGTCTATCCTTTTGAATAATAAAATAACTGAAATAAAATACCAAACAATAAAATATATAGACAAAAGTTTTAAAGATTGGGTTATTTTTAGAACAAATATTATTTATAAGGTAGATGATTAATTTATTTGTTTATAATAGCTCAACTTATTATTGTTAACGTATGTATTTATATTGTAATTTTCATATTTTTTAGTTTAAATGCATTAAAATTATAACTTAAACTTGTACAATTTAAAAATTCCAATTTTTTTTTTTAATTTAAAAAAAAAATTCATTTGTTAACAAGAGATTACATCTTATAAAAAGATAAAGTTAGAGATATCAATGACATCGTAGAAGACTTTTGAAAACATCTTTTTGTTAGAAATTAAACTTGATTTCACATCTGATAGATCTTGATAGATCTTATCATCGAAATTCGTTCGTCGCATTTTGTAGTAGGTGTAGTTATTACCGGCAGTTGCAATTGTCAGGTTGTTCAGCGATTGGATAGAAACCCTACTTTTGAATTTAATGTATGTCAGAAAGTTGGTAAGCCTTTCTCTCCTTATCCGAATATATAAGTCGATGAGACCCCGAGAGAAAAAGTAGAGAGCAAAAGATGAACGCAACAACATAGTGTGGAGCAAAAGGAGTAGCAAAGCAGAGCAGCGTAACAGAAGTGCGAAGTTTATCCTGCAAACTGGCTCAGTTGCAGATGAGTGTGGATGTATTTCCAATTTAATGTATGTGGATGTATTTTTGGTTTTAAGCAATAAATAATATTCCTTGCATTTTCTACCTTCTAAGTATTATCTTGTTCAAGATAAAACTAACTTAGCAAAGTTAGCTTTTATATTATTTTTCATTCCACTCAAGATCTCTTGTAAATTCTTGCGGTTGAAGATCATCCTCTATTTCGCTCACTCCCTTTGTATTTTTGAGCGGCATAATACATTTTAATTATGTTATATCTGCTTGTTTTAATTAAATGTTGCATTGTATTTGTTTCAATCCACGGACTTTATTTCCTTTTAATTCCATGGGATCACTCTATTCCTCTCTTGTAATGCATTGAAGTGTGTGCCCTAGAATAGAAGAGAGCATAATGCAATATTGCCTCAATTTGATCTTTCGTCCATGTTAAATAGAGCGGGATAGAAGCTTGCTCCAATATGCTCATATTTTACTGTGAAAAGTGTGCAAGTAAATTATTTAGCAGCCCGTTGCATTTTTAGTTTATCTCCTAGCATCCTGCAATCTGTTGTTGGCTTAGTGTATTTAGAAGCGGATTAGATCATGCTCTTGGCCACTCTCATTTCTTTGTATATAGTAGTGTATTCCTATTTTACTTAGTTTTTGTGTTAAAGAGAAGCGGCTCGTATAATTCTTTGGTTCGCTATCTTGCTTTGAGTTAGAGCAAACAGATTAACTTTGTGCTCTAGACCGAAGAATCCACCATTCTGCTCCCGTGTGTAATGGCTTTTGGTAGCAACCCTTTGCAATTGCAGATCCCATAATTTAGTGGCAAAAATTGCAATTACTAGAGCATCCAAATGAAGATCCTATTCGGGTATCAGGAGCTATGGGACTTGGTCGAGAATGGTTATGCAGGACCAGCAGACGCAACACCATTGAGTGCTCTCTCCCAAGCGGAGTTAGACTTGTTGAAGGAGAATTAGAAGAAGGACTAGAAGGTATTATTTTACATAATGTAGGCAGGCAAGGAAATAATTTTCATGAGAATTGCAGCAGCAACCAAAGCAAAGCAGGCATGGGAAATCTTGGCCAGTTCCTTCCAAGGCACCAACAAGGTGAAGTTGGTGAGGTTGTATATGTTGAGAAGAAAATTTGAAAATCTGCAGATAAGTGAGTCAGAGTCCATGAGCAACTTCTTTACTCGGATAATGGGTGTCATCAACCAGATGAGGTTGAATGGGGAAAATGTGGAGAATTAGAGAATTGTGGAGAAAATATTGAGGAGCCTACCAGCAAGGTTCGACTCAATTGTGATAGCAATTAAAGAATCGAGCGATTTAACAACCCTCTTAGTGGATGAGCTCATGGGTTCTCTGCAAACACATGAGTAGAGGTTGAGTAGATCATCTCAATCCTCATTGGAGCAAGCGTTCAAAATGTAGGTCTCATTTCGAGACAACAGCAGAAGAGAAGAATCCCACCAAGGTGTCTCTAGTTCTCAAGGAGGAAGAGGAAAGAGCAATAGAGGCAAGCGTGGAAGAGGTAACAAGAGAGGAAGGAACAACTCTGGTGAAGGAGAGACCAGTTGCAATATCCATCAAGCAGGTTGAAGAGGCAACAATAGAAATCAGCAAGGAGGATCTAATCAAAGGTATGATAAGTCAAAGATCCAATGCTATTACTGTAAGAATTTTTGTCATTATAGCTATGAGTGTAGAAATAAGATGGCCAAGGATAATAAGCAACAAGTCCACTACACAAACAAAAATGAAAATGTAGAGTGTAGAGATACTTTTGATAATGTTTTTTTAACTTGCAGTACTAAGAAGGAGAGCTAGAAGAATATCTGATATCTCGATAGTGGGTGCAGCAACCACATGTCTAGGAATAGAGAGATGTTCTCATAGCTTGATGAAACAATCAAGTTTGAGGTAAATATGGGGAACAGAAGCAAGGTACCTGTCATGGAGAAAGGAAAAATCATCATCCACACCAGGCAAGGTGAAAGGAAGTAAATACAAGATGTTTATTATATGTCTGGATTAAAGCACAATTTGTTGAGCATTGGACAACTTGTGTAGAAGGGGCACACTGTTCAATTTAAATATGGAGCCTATACCATCAGAGACAAAGAGCATGGGATAATCGCAATAGTATAAATAAAAAAGAACAAGATGTTTCCCTTGCATATTTAGAATGAATAGCTTATGTCATTCAGTGCAGTGGTGAATGATGCTACATGGTTGTGGCATCTCATATTCGGTCACTTGAGTTTCAGTGGCCTGAATCTACTGCACAAGAAGCAGATGGTGAAGGGTTTACCCCTTATAGAGCAACCCAATCAAGCATGTGAAGGTTGCTTAGTCGACAAGTAGCATAGGGATGCATTCTCTACCAAAAAATCATGGAGAGCTTCACAGCCATTGGAGTTGGTGCATTCAGATATTTGCGGTCCAATGCAGACCAACACATTTGTCGATAACAAATATTTATTGATTTTTATAGATGACTTTAGTCGGAGGACATGGGTATATCCCATCAAGCAAAATTTATAAGCTTTCGGTAAATTCAAGGAGTTCAAGGCTCTGGTTGAAAAATAGAGCGGCTATTGTGTGAAGACTCTCAGAACATATGGAGGAGGTGAATACATCTCCAATGAATTCCAAAATTTTTGCAAGCAAAATAGAATTCGAAGGGAGTTCACTACCAGATACACACCACAACAAAATGGTGTTGTAGAGAGGAAGAACAGAACAATCATGGAGATGGCAATGAGCATGTTGAAGGCAAAAGGATTGCCACATGAGTTATGGGTAGAAGTTGTAGCCTATGCAGTCTATCTGCTAAATAGGTGTCCCACAAAGAGTGTGAAGGATAAACTTACTCAAGAATCTTGGAGAAACCAGAAGCCAAGTGTTGCTCACTTAAGATTTTTTGGGTGCATAGCATATACACACATCCCAGATGAGAAGAGAAAGAAGTTGGATGACAAGGCAGAGAAATGTATCTTCACTAGTTATAGTGAAGAATCAAAGGCTTACAGGTTGTATAATCCTATAACCAAGAAGTTGATTACTAGCAGAGATGTGAAGTTCATGGAGGATGAAGCATGGAACTAGAAATCAAATACTGGTCAGCAAGAACCAGCAGCTAATGAGTCTGAGAACTTGGATAAAAATGGAGTGCATCATCCTATAGCTTCAAGCAGTAACAGTGGTGCCAGTAGCAGTACTACCTCATCATCACGGTCACCTCCACTTGCAACAAGGATCTCCAACTTGAAGACACCATCGAAGATAAGGAGCTTGCAAGATATATATGAGGTAACTAGAAATAAAATTGAAGAAGCAGGACATTCTAATTTTGCTTTATTTTTTTAATGTGATTTAATTTCATTTAAAGATGTTGTTAAGAATAGAAAATGGGTAAAAACAATGGATGATGAGATAGAAGCCATAGAGAAGAACCAAACCTGGTAGTTAATGGATCTTCCAATAGGGAAGAAGACCATTGGAGTCAAGTGGGTATATAAAACTAAGTTTAATGCCCAAGGTGAAGTAGACATGCATAATGCTATACTGGTGGTAAAAGGCTACAAGAAGAATTTAGGCATTGACTATCATGAAGTATATGCACC
The DNA here is from genome assembly GCA_028583015.1 of Wollemia nobilis. Lineage (NCBI taxonomy): Eukaryota > Viridiplantae > Streptophyta > Pinopsida > Araucariales > Araucariaceae > Wollemia > Wollemia nobilis. Next base: position 13,190 of record JAQPPZ010010895.1, read on the forward strand.
TGTAGCAAGACTTGACACAATCAAAATGATCTTGGCATTGGCAGCCTAGAAGGGTTGGAATGTTTACCAGATGGATGTTAAGTCTGCCTTCCTCAATGGAGTGTTGGAAGAAGAGGTCTACATAGACCAACAACCTAGATATGAGCTGGAAGGGCAAGAAGGCAAGGTCCTAAAACTGAAGAAAGTATTGTATGGGTTGAAGCAAGCACCTAGGACTTGGTATAGCAGAATTGATGCTTACTTTCAGGAGAATGGGTTCATCAAATGCCCATATGAGCACACTTTGTATATGAAGACAAGTGCAGAGGGGGAGATGATAATTGTCTGCTTGTATGTAGATGATTTGATATACACTGGCAATAGCAATGAGATATTTGAATAGTTCAAAACATCCATGAAGGAGTTTGAGATGACAGATTTGGACCTAATGAAATATTTTCTTTGCATTGAAGTTGACCAATCTATGGATGGCATCTTCATCTCTCAAGCTAAGTATGTAGTTGATGTCTTGAAGAGGTTCAGAATGGAATACAACAAACCAGTGATCACGCTGGTTGCCATAGGCCTAAAATTGAGCAAGAAATATTGTAGTAGCAATATTGATCCAACTTTCTATAAGAGGTTAGTTGGAAGTCTCATGTATTTGACAACAACTAGACCATATTTAATGTTTTTAGTGAGTCTGATAAGGAGGTTCATGGAAGCACCGAAGAACACTCACTTGCAGGTAGGGAAGAGAATTTTGCATTATGTTAATGGGACCAAGAACCATGGAATTTTTTATGCAAGGCAAGACCATCTTGAGCTTGTTGGCTACACAAATAACAATTGGGCTGGCAATATAGATGACAGGAAGAGCACTTGTAGTTATGTATTTCATCTTGTTTCAGATGTAATTTCATGGTCTTCAAAGAAGCAACCAATTGTTGCTTTATCCATTGTTGAGGTAGAGTATGTTGTTGCCACCTCAATCGCATGCCAGGCAGTATGGCTGCGAAGAAACTTGGGTGAGATCAATCATCACCAGGAAGGGGCAACAACAATTTTTTGTGACAACAATTTTGCCATAGCACTATCAAAGGATCTAGTGTTCCATGGTAGAAGTAAGCACATCGATATCCGTTACCACTTCATCAAGGAGTTGGTAAAATTTAATGAAATTGTGTTATTGTTTTGCAAGGCCAAATATCAAGTGGCGAATATCTTCACAAAACATTTGAAGGAGGAGGATTTTAACAGATTAAGGGAAAATCTAGGTGTCAAAGTCTTTGTGAAATATCGTTTAAAGGAGGATGTTAGAAATTAAACTTGATTTCACATCTGATAGATCTCTGACAGATCTTATCATCCAAATCCGTTTATCACATTTTGTAGTAGGTGTAGTTATTACCGATAGTTGCAATTGTCAGGTTGTTCGATGATTGGATAGAAACCCTAGTTTTGAATTTAATGTATGTCAGAAGGTTGGTAAGCCTTTCCCTCCTTACCTGGCTATATAAGTTGATGAGACCCCGAGAGCAAAAGTAGAGAGCAGAAGATGAACGCAATAGCATAGTGTGGAGTAGGAGCAGCAGAAGCAAAAGCACAAAGTTTATCTTGCAAACTGGTTCAGTTGCAAATGAGTGTAGATGTGTTTCCAATTTAATGTATGTGGATGTATTTTCGGTTTTAAGCAATAAATAATATTCCCTACATTTTCTACCTTCTACGTATTATTTGGTTCAAGATAAAACTAACTTAGCAAAGTTAGCTTTTATATTATTTTTCATTCCGCTCGAGATCTCTTGTAAATTCTCATGGTTGAATATCATCCTCTATTTCACTCACTCCCTTTGTATTTTCGAGCGACATAATACATTTCACTTATGTTATAATTCACTTGTTTTAATTATAACATATCACTTATGTTTGAATGCTCCTTGGTGACTTAAGTTTAGTGCAAGATAAGTAAGTTATAAATTTGTTGCAGATCCCTTGGGATGGGAAATATAGGTGGGAATAGTTGGGTAGGATGATGAAGGTTGGGTTGGGTAAGATGAGAAAATGAAATATGTAGAGGGGAATAAATAAGATAAGGTGTACAATAGTGTGGTTGGGAGCAGCTCAAAGGAAAAGTAGGATTTAAAGGATGAGGTGATAGGTAAGGTTGTGGGATTTAAGGAGCACAAATAGGATGACATAAGAGGTAAGAAGATAGGATAATAGGAGGTAGAGGTGATACTAAAAGAAGATGTGGAAGTAATAGGGTTGTGAGAATAGGGGATTTGGGATTGGAAGATGTGGTAGAGATGATGGGGTTGGAAGAAGAGGTGAATTTAGGAGAATAGGTGGAAGACATCTAGTTGATTGAGGTAAGAACAATGGGGATTTCTAATGGGATAGGTTTGGAGTGGGCAATGATATAGGGATTTTAGTTGGTTAAGGGGGAACGATACCAACTCTTTCTAATGAGAGAATTTCAAGAGGTGATTCAAATACTACCACACTCAAGGTGGGGCTAGAATTAATGGAAGATGCATTAGGATATGTGTGATCTTGATGAAGGGGGTCAACTGTGTGGGCTATAATATGAGATGGTGGTAGGGATGGTTGTGGTGAGAGAGGGGGAGTCTCCTTCAAAGAAGTTGGAGGGACCTTGGATGGATGCAAAATTTGCTTATCATCTAGGGAATGGGATGGATGGTTGTGACTTGGAGAAATTTTGAAGGGAGCAAATGACCATGATCTGGATTGATATATTCATCCAAATCATTATCCTTAGGATCAAGAGTAAGACATTGGATATCATTCTTGTGGAGGAGTATGGATGAGTTTTTATGATACCCTAAGCTAGATTTATCCTTTGATAGCTGGTAGGGAAGGTTAACGATAGAGCACGAATCCTATTCATATCGACCAAAACCAAATCCATGTCAATTGAAATGTTGGAATTATTTCATAGCAAAAGGGCACTTGAAAATATAATTAATGTTATTGCAATATGGAACTTGAGACTCAATAGAAATAGTTGGTTCAAAGGAAGCATTGAGACCTCCATAAATGAATTTGGTATAATTGGTGGGAGAACCAAAGGGTAAAATAGTACAAATAGTTAAGGGGATGTCACAAGGGCAACCAGAATTCTTAACTAACTTGACAGTGGGGAGAGAGACAGTGACCTTATGGATAAAGTTATCCCTAGATTTAAGACTAGACATTTGAATAGAGACAATAAGTAACTCTTGGTTTAATGAGTGTGGGGAAGACTCTGAGTGATGTGGCTTGGAATAAGTTAAGGGGATGATAGAAGGGGATGAGAACTTTGATAGAGTGGAGGTAGAGGATTGTGGTATAGATTGTGAGAATAACAAATAGGAAGAGGATCTGGATGGAATGTTTTGAGAAGATGATGCAACAATAGGAGGAGAAAGAAATAGTTGGAGAATATGACATAGAGGATGAGGATACAGAGGAAGTTGACTTGGAAACTTGTGCTATGGCATATGCAAAATTAGATGGAGGGGGCTTTGCTGGTTGAAATTCATATTTGATAGTACACTGGTGCCAATGTTAATGCTCTTGAGGAGTCGCAACAGGGATGGACGAAGCTAAAATACAATGGTCATGGCTTATTGTTCCTACAAAACCTTGGTAATATGGGACATTATTGATGTGATTAACTTGATTTGGATGGGTTGTATAAGTAGATGTACCTTTATGTTGTTGTGTGGTTCCATGTGGTGATGAAGGATTTTTATGATCACTAAGGTTTTTATGAGAAGCTAGAGGGGTATAAACAATAATGGTCCCTCGATCAATCATATCTTGTACCAGGTTTTAGAATTATTAATAATAATTGAGATCATGATCCCTTTGGTGGTGGAATACACAATAGTGATCATATCTATACCCTCTATATGTGGGTTTATGTGGATCATCTAGTCTTATTTTGGGTAAGGAGATCATCTATATCTCGAGATTTTTTGGGAGAATAGATGACAAGGGCTCTGAGATAGGTGTGAAGTTATGAGGGGGTTGAGAATGAATGCATTTGGGGTGGTAAGCGGATTGCTTTTGATATTGAGTGGGAGGAGTGTTAGCTTTTGAGGATATATGCAATGGGAGAGATCTAACATAGGTCCTAATAAGATGCAAAAAATATGAGAGAAAGTGATTTTGCAATATGACTAAAATATACTATAAATAGAAAGTGGTAAAAATACAATGCAGTATGGAGGTGATGGTCACTCCATTAATATAAGCTAAAGAACTACATTGTACTCCATACAAGAGTTCTACCACTATCTACTACTCTCTACTATAATGCACTTGATATGCTTGATATGTACTTGATATCTCTATGAGGCCCTTTATATAGGAAGAGAGATTCCTTGGCCAACACTCTACCTAGTTGTACAAGGGGACACCTTGCACATTACAACTTGCACATTGACACTTGTGCATTTATTACATTGCTTGAAGTAAGTAGCTAACTTCCCCCTAAAGTAATCTCCTACTCTAACTATGTACCAAAGGTGGTACATTTACATGACCCAAATGATGTAATATACTCTAACTCTAACACCCCTTGTATTACATTATTTGGGTATTGAAGATTTCAATCTTCAATATGGATCTTCTTCTTGGTCTTGGAGTTTGTATTCTCCTTCTCTATTTTCTATAACCTATTCAAGCAAGTAGTTAGTGTCTTCATAACCTGTTGTTCTTGCTGAAAGAGCTTTGACTTCATAACCATCTGTAGGTTCTTCCAGTTCTTTGATTTCTTCTATCCTTTGAGCTAGGTGTCCTTTCTGATTCTCTTTTCGATACTCCAATTGGGGATAATTGGTTGGATGCTGAAATTGTTGTTGATGAGGATTATTTTGATATTGTCATGGTTGAAATTTGCTTCCATTGTTCATCTGATTTTCTTGATTCTGATTTTTGGGATTGAATCTGCAATAGTTAGTACTATGACCTTTTCTTTTGCATATCTGACAATACCTGTTATACCATGGTATTCATCCTTTTGATGATGAAGCAATATTTCCCTGTGGATTGTCTTTTGATGCCAATGCAGTGTTAGTCATTTCATCTTTAACTATATTCTCTACCTCATACTCTTGAAGAATATTGATTAGGTCATCAAAAGAAGTATCTTTACTTAGGACTTGTAAAGATGTAACCAAATATTTGTAGCTATCTGGAAGTGCTCTCATGGTTACTTGAGTAAGAAATTCATCTTTAGTCTCTTCTCCTAGGGTTAATAATTTCCCTTTAATATCTGCTACCTTCCTTAGGAATAGTTCTATGCTCTCGCCACTATTCATTTTTAGGGAATGTAGTTGAGTTTGAAGATGAAGGATAGTGGCTTTATTTTTCCCTTCGAATATCTTCTCTAAGCTTTTCCATGCTTTTGTAGATGTCTTTGCTGAACTGATATAAGGTTGTATTTCATCAGTGATAGCAAAGGTTATTATCATTAGGGCTTTTGCATCATTTTCTTCAAAATTTTGAATCTCAGTATCACCTGTGCTTGGTATTTTTGTTGTTCCTTGAGCTATCTCCCAAAGTTTTTCATATACTAAGATTGCTTTTACCTTATTTTTCTAGGAGAAATAATTTGGACCTTTAAGTAATTGGGATTCTACAAGAAAGAATTTGTTTGATGCCATGATGATCCTTGTGGTCCTCTTTTAAATTCCCTAGTATTGATTTGATGATACCTTTGTGAAATTTATGTTTTGTAGAATGCCTTATGTCTCCCTAGTGATTTTGGATATGCTATATGATAAAGTGCTTTTGAGAATAGTAGTTCAATTTTGAGTTGATTTTGTAATGTTTTGTAAATAGCCAAAATCAACTTTTATTACACCTTATTACTCCTATTGAACTTAAGCACTTTCTAATTTGATGAGGTCCTAATGGTTGGATTTATTTTATCCCTTTAATGTGGTTTTGAGACAAGTATACCAATTAATTTCCAACTCTTGATAATCCTTAATGAACCTCCTTTTATAGCCTTTGATATTTGATATTTAATGTTTCTAAATTCCAATAATTTATTTGGTGTAGTATTCCTTATAACTCCCTAATTTGGAATATTAGAAAACAATAATATTTGCAATAATAGGGTTTTAATTTCCAAGTTGAAACCCTTATACCTCCTACTTTATTATTTGCAAATATAAATATTCTTGAAATCTGCTTGCTTAATATATTACTAATGCTAAATGGATGATTGCAATAGTAAATATAATGTACCCTTATAACTCCAATATAACTTTAGTTTATAGCAAGCAATAAATAATATGAGATTTTACCTTAATAACCCTTATGGATTATCTTACCTTGATGTTGTGAGGTGGTGGATTTGAAACCTTCTAGAATGTGGTGCTCATGGGCAGTCAATGCCTTCTTTGATCGGTGTTGGTTTCTCCCTTGAGTAGCGCTTCTCTCCTCCATAAATGGTGTTGATATTCTCCTTAAGGAATGCTTGGTCTATGACAAATATCTTCCACAAATGGGGTACTGGTATTGTTGGTCTATGATAGCTTCTTAAATGTAGACTTACACCTTTGAATGGTGCACAAGCTTGAATTAGCCTCCTTCCTATGAACGTGCTTCACACCATTCAATGCTTGACTTCCTTTGACCTCATTCTTTGCTCCTTCTCCAAAATGGGTACCTTAAATAGGATTGTTTCCTTGCAGATTGTGGATAAGTGTCACTTGAGCATTACTAAGTAGGTGATGATATTCCTCCAACGTACCTTTATGCAATGATGAGTTTGGTGGTAACCTCCCAAATATTTGTAACTCCTTTTTAGGTGAGCATTGGATTATTCATGAATGTTGGGGTGCTTAGAACTCTTGTGCCAAGTGGCACTCAAGGCTTGTGCATGTAAGCCTTTCTTCTAACGCTCCAAGGATGAGCATTGTAACCCTATCTTTGCCTATATCTTTGTATTGTACATTGGCTTGCTATGTTTCTTGGAATGCAAGTGTTTCCTCTTCTCCTTTTGCATGTTGTCTTGATGAGGATAATGGGTGGCTCCAACTGTAATGCTCCAAGGTTCTATGGTGCTCCTAATGGTGGTCTTGTGGCAGCTTTTTGTGCTCCTTTTTGGTGGTCATTCTCTCCAAGTAATGGCCTTGGGTATAGCACTTTTTCCCTTATACCTTGATGCTTGTAATATGTTGTTTGTGTAGCTTTTGTAACCTATTTGAATGCTGATTTGTATCCTTTGTAGTAGCCCCTTGTGCTTAGCTTGATAGTGCTATTCCATGTAGATAATCTCCTTTTATATGTTGTCCTTTCTCTACGTAGACTCGGATGATAATAGCCTCTTGTAATGGCTCCAATATTGCAGGTGAAATGCTTGCTTCTAGGGCTGGATTGGATGTGGAGAAATGGTGTTTTTAAACACCTTGATTTTGAGAAGTGTGAGCTCTTCGGTGGCTCTTTCCTCTTGCTCGAACTCTACCCTAAAACCTGCTGAGATAATGGTCGTGTTGCTTCCTGTAAAGAGAGATTATTTTGTCCTTTTTTGAAGGAACAAAAGAGGTGCTTTGTAATAGTTAGATTTGCACCAATATGATGGACCTTTTTCTGAAATCCTTTTTTATTTTGATGAGGCAGCTCCTTGCCTTCACTAATCCTCTTCCTTGGATAATTTAATAAGAGTTAATCCAAGCTAATAAGATACTCTTAATATGCTGATTTTAAAGTAAGGATTTCTGCACTTTGCACTTAAATGAAACCCTTATATATTCCTTGAATCTTGAGACTCACCAAGTCTCGATTTGAGGCTTCCTTCAAGGACTTTAATGGTGGCTTCCTTCTCCACATTTTGACTTGTATTGGTGGCTTATTTTGGCCATGAAATATTGTAGATTTTGTGCTAGTTTTGTGCCTTTAACAATCAAAACACAAACTAATTTCTTGAGAGTAACTAGTTAAAGATCAACTAGTATAGTGCTAATGGATTAATAATGCACTTTAATGGTAACAATAATCTCACCTTATTGCTCCTATAAATAAAATCTCAAAATAATTTCAAATGCACTTAATAATCTCTACAACTTTTAAGAGTAATCTGTAAAGAACCCTTAATGAATAATCTACAATTTTCACTACAATCAATATTGTAGGATATAGTCTTCTTGCTTTCTAGATAGATAATAGGTAGGTGATAATTTTATTTCTTTTAAAAAATATCCAACTCCTATTTAATGTGCAAATATATCTTAAAATGAACTCTCCTTTTTGCACTTTCTTGAAGACTATAATATGAGCCCTTCTCCTTGCAACTTTAATCCAAATATGGTGCTTAATGGAATTTGATAATGAACCCTAATTTGAAGTTCAACTAATTGCACCCTAGTTGCTTACCTTTAATGGCTTCTATAATAGATGTAGATCTTGGTGTTTTGATTCACCAAGTTGTTACCTTGTAATGGATGAATTCATAGCTTCTTGTTGGTTGTCCAAAATAACTTCTTGCTTCACCAAACTATGGTCTTGAACTTTCTATCTTGAGCCTAGGGTTTGGTGGCTTGATCCTTCCAATGATCTTCGATTTTCTGTAGTAGGTTCAAAAAGTCCTTGCTTCTGAAATGTGCCTTCTTGTTGTGAGAGGTAATCTCCAAATCTCTTGGATTTGGTAGGCTTCTTCTATCTGAATCTTCCTTCAATCTTCTTGTTGAATTTTGACTTCAAATAGGATCTTCTTCTTCTCAAGATTCTGAATGTCTTGAGGTCTTCACTAGATTCTTCTTCTAGATTTGGCACTCTTTACCAAATTCTTCTTCTCTTGGGCTTATTGTCAGATGGTGATAATTATCCCAAGTCCTTCACTATCAGGAGCTTCTCCTTGGTAGTGGATTTCTCCAATGAGTTCTCCTAGAAACTCTTTTGATGATGCTTCTATGAGCTCTACAACAAGGCTCTCCAAGCCTTCTTCTTTTCCTCCTTGAGACCTCTCCAAGGTCTTCTATCTTGTAGCTTCTCTGGTCTTCCAACTGAGACCTTTTCTTCAACCTTCTACTTCTGGAAGTGTTGGTGATGAGATCTTCTTCTTAGATCTCTAAAATATACTACTTCTAGATTCTGGAATGGGACCTTGTTGGTCCTTATTTTCTTCTACAATTTGTAGGCTTTAATGGAGATCACCAATCTCCTATTTTATGGACTCTTCTCTAGAGTCTTCTTCAAGAACTCTTCTCTGGAGTCTTCTTCTAAATTAGGAACTCTTCTCTGAAGTCTTCTTTAAGAACTCTTCTCTATTTCTTCAAAATTAAGGCTTTTGTGGCCCTTTCTTCTAGATCAAGGCTTCTATGGCCTTTTCTCTTCTACACTCTGCAGGTATTGATCTTGAATGGAGATCACCAATATCCTATCTCCTCCTTGACTCATCTTCTAGAGTCTCTTCTTCCTTGAGTCTGCTATAAGGCTACTATGGCATTTTCTTCACTTATGCAATCTGCAGGATTGCAGCTCTTGTAATGAGACTTTTTTGAGGTCTTTAAAATATTTAATCTTCTCCTTATTGCTACAAGTGCTGGAATGATTCTAAGAAGATATTCTTCCTAAATCTCTTGTAGGAAGCTTCCCAACCTTTTTTAAATCTCCTTTTCCTACAACAAGTTGTTAGAAACTAGAATAAAATTTATAATTCTGGAGATAATAATCTTCACTAGTTGATTTGTCAATCTAGTGGTATGAATGTTGAGTCCTAGTCTTCACGAGTTTTTCTGCAACTCTATGGAAAGACTCTAGCCAAATGTAATCTCAAAATTTCTATAACTAAGATTTATTTCAGTCCTCTCAATATTTCTTGTGACTCTCCCTATTCCTATTGACCTACTAGACTTCTCTTATGATGACTTTTGCAAGTGGCGATGCACAATGGCGAGTTCGGTTTGCAAAAATGCAAAGAGGAACTATGATGGATGTAGGCCCTCCTATTCTTGATTCACCATGGCTCTGATACCACTATTAGCTTTTGAGGATATATGTAGTGGGAGAGATCTAACACAGGTCCTAATAAGATGCAAAAAATATGAGAGAAAGTGATTCTGCAATATGACTAAAATATACTATAAATAGAAAGTGGTGAAAATACAATGCAGTATGGAGGTGATGGTCACTCCATTAATATAAGCTAAAGAACTACATTGTACTCCATACAAGAGTTCTACCACTATCTACTACTCTCTACTATAATGCACTTGATATGCTTGATATGTACTTGATATCTCTATGAGGCCCTTTATATAGGAAGATAGATTCCTTGGCCAACACTCTACCTAGTTGTACAAGGGGACACCTTGCACATTACAACTTGCACATTGACACTTGTGCATTTATTACATTGCTTGAAGTAAGTAGCTAACTTCCCCCTAAAGTAATCTCCTACTCTAACTATGTACCAAAGGTGGTACATTTACATGACCCAAATGATGTAATATACTCTAACTCTAATAAAAAGGTGTACCTTGATATGTTGGAAGTTGGGGTGGATATGAAGGTTGTTGTTACGGGTACTAAGGTTGTTGAGATGGGTATGAAGGGGGATATGAATGATATGGATGAGGTTGATCATATGGGTAATATTGATATGAAATGGTGGAAGGCACTTGGAAAACTTGGGTCGGTTGGTAAGATTGGTTAAAAGTGTTGGTTGGATTTGTGGGTGGTTGGTACTTGAAGGGTTGATGATATGCAAGGGCTACTTTATATTGATGGTGTGGTGGCTGATTTTTTATGAGAGGGGGTTGATGATGGAGAGATTGAGGTTGCTAATATTGGGAAGGTGGTTGCTAATATCGAGGAGGTAGGTGTTGATATTGGTTAGAATAGTCCATGGAATATTGGGCTTGACTACGATTCAAAACTACGAGCGAAGGGAGATAGAGATGTGGTGATGAAGGCTTTCAGAATGGGATTGAATAGATCGATTTTGACAATTTTTCAAAACAACGTGCTACCTAACTAAACAAACAAAGCAATCAAAAACAAATTTATATTCTTGGTTGATTTTTTATTTATTTTTTTGTATTTTTGAAGTTTAATTTTTATATATTTTTTTGATGTTTTTGAATTTTTTTTAGGTTTTCAAGATGGTTTTGGAAGGTTTTTTCCAAATATGCAAGGCGTTTTAAATATTGGCTTTGTTGTTTTATTTCTTTATTTTTGTGTTTCTGAAGTTTTTTAAAGTTTGTGTTTTGTAATTTTTATAATTTTGAAGGTTTTGAAGTTTTTGTCGTGTTTTATATCCCTATACCTAGGAACTATAGAAGGGTATGTGGTGGAGTGGAATCTAAAATAGGGTGTATTCGCACCCACCCCTTTTGAGGGATAAGACACCAATGACTAATGCAACTTCTTAGGATGGAGAGTTAGTGATAGGTGTCCTAAGGGGACAAAAACACCTCTCAAAAGAGGTCGCATTGTCTGAGTCCTACTATCGGTCTACCTAGGCTTTCGCTTCACCCTCAATCGAGCTTGGATAAAAATGATAGTTGCTATCCACTAATTATTAATCCCCATGGTTAAATGGCGTCTAACCTAAATATTATCCTAGGCTAGCCCCAAGAGTAACTAGCTTCTTAGTGATGAAGTCCAAGAAGTTATGCGTACTAACTATGGCTTATACTAAGGGCTTGACTGGTGGTTGGGGATGAATTCCAACTCACCAGGAGATTTTACACTATATATATATAGAAAGTGTAGAATCAAAAAGTGCCAAAGTATGTGCAAATTTGTTTATTGTTGTGTGTTTCCTCTTTCTTTTTTTTTGCTATGGTTTTCATTTTGGTTTTCTATTTTTTTGGATTCAAAGGATACTAAATGCAACTAAAAGGGTCAAACTACCCTAGGAATGGTTCAATATTGGATGCAACTACATTAAGATGTGATATGCAACTAAAACCTAAAATACTAGTTTCAGACCAGATGTAGGTTTTTAATAGAGAGGGTCACTGTTCTATGGCAAAATGTGGCAAATATTTCCTCCCAAGAATACCTAAAATGGATCTAAGTCACAAGGCAAACTATAGTTGATAATTGTCAACCATTAGTTACAGTTAGCAACTATCAATGATAGTTGAAAAATCCTAACCGTCAATGATGGTTAACAACCATCAGTAACAGTTACACAGTCCTAACCATCAGTGATAGTTAGCAACCATTAGTGATGGTTACAAATTCCTACCGTTCAGTGATGATTGGACTTGTGTCCTAGATACAGTCTATGGGAAAAAATGGGGTAACTTTAAAAAATAAAAAAATTTACAAACAAATATGATGGGGTACTTGTTCATCAGGGGCAAAGGATCCTATTTTTTAGGATGATACCAAACAAAATCTATCCTAGGGAAAATGCAACTAACCTATCCTAGGGATGCTAAAAATGTAACATATTCTAAAAAGCACAAGAGATATGCTTATGATGCAGTTGAACTATCCTAATGACAATAGACTAAACCTAATAATATAGAATATACTAATCTAAATGGGTACTAAATGAGCTACTATGTGCTAAGCTATTTAAGCCAATGAAAACAAAAACAAGATGGCATAAAAGAAAATAAACTATAATAAGAAAGAAGATTTTGATTTTTTTTAGACCAATGCAAGTAAAAGAAATCTAATCTAATGAACTTTTTCTTTTCTTTTTTTTTTGAACCACAGGGAATAAAATAAAACCTAGGCTAACATGCTCTTTTTTGGAAGCAATGCAATAAAATTAAATCTAGCCTAATATGCTTTCTTTTGATTTTATTTTTATGATAAAGAAGAAGGCTTGCAATAAATAGGGAGGCCAAGAGCTAACCTAAAGAAGGAAAATCCTAAAGTAACTTGAGGAGATAAATTTACCTACATGAAAGAGAAAGACAAAATGAAGAAATAAATGCAGAGAACATATATCTATCTAATTTTGGGAGACTTATCTATGGGCAATAAGCTTTATATATTTGGCCTTTGTGTTTGATGCATGTTTGAGTAATCGTCAACTCCAGTTGAGGACTAGCAGTTAAGTTTGGGTCTACAAAACAGTCGACTCCGATTGTTGATCGTCGGTGACAATTGGGCAGGACTAAGGGTTGGATGTAAAATCCTCACCACAACTAGTTTTTGTGATTTTAAAATATCTGCACTCAAAATAAACAACAAAGCATTAGTAAAGTAAATAGATGAAGGTATAAAATAACAATGAAAGACCCCAAAACATAACTCACTAGGCACAAAAGACTAAGAACAAAAAAACTTGCTATATTTATGCTCCTACATGAAATAATAATGCCTAATGAGTCAAAGGTGAGGGTCCCACTAGGCGTGCCATTTTGTAGGTATGAAAATACACCATGCAAGTAAAGATAAAAAGATGCAAGCAATGTGTATTAATCAATGATGAGTGTTTTGAGTACAATACAACCCTGTTAGAGAGCTTTAACAGTGTATAATATCTTTGAATAGAAATGGGAGTGACCCCTTTTTACAAGTAATCTCTCTTGGTACAATATCTTCTCATGCCATGATTGAGTTGTGGACGTATTTGAATTGTTCTCCTTAAACCACTCTGATGTTCTACCAAATGCTTCACACCTGCACATATGCTAATCAAATTGAATCAATAACATTTGATGAGCCTCCCTTGCATGAGGCCCTTACCAAAACAAAGATAATAAAATATTACAAAACTCATAAAATGATCACAAAATATTAATGAAATCTTGCAAGACTAAGAAACTTAATGTTTTATACCTTCATTTACCTACTTGATGTCTGGACGCTCTATTTGACATTTCTCTAGGTAACCAGAGGTGACCTGTAGGACTATGTAATTATCAATGACACTTGGTTTTGTGTAACCATTAGTGACACCTAGATCTATGTAACTGTCAATGACACCTAGCTTTGTGTAACTATTAGTGAAACTTGGCTCTATGTAACTCTCAATGACATCTGGATCTTTGTGGTAGATAGGGTTGTGTATTTTGGTGGGGATCTTCTGAGAGGTGACTAGAGTTCCTAGTGCAAATTTGATAGAGGTTGGCTAGCCAGTTTACAAACAATTGTAAATCAAAGGTTTCTTGTCTCTACAAGTTGAATCCATGGCTAAAGTTACTTGGCTCACCAAATAGGGTAGCAATGCATTCAAGTTCTCCAAGGGTGATAAGGAAGTCTAGCAGAATTTTGCTAGCATAACAGTAGCTTTCTCCTCTTCTTCCTGCAAATGATGGAAATGGAAAGTTTTTATAGAAATTTGGTGAGGGGAAGGGTTAGGTGACATGGAGGTGAGGTGGAGTCTAGGTGGTAGCCATGTGGGTGTGCAAAGGCCAAGAAAAATTTAGGGGATTCCACTTGGAAGAGTGTGCACCCTCCAAATTTAATGGCTTTGGGTGGAGTGAACTCTCACCCACCCAAATGCCATAAATTGGCCTAGGGGAGAGTGAGGGGCATGGGGACATGTGTGCCTTGGGAGATTCCCATGGGATTTTTAAATTGCTAAAAATATGACATGGAGGGTGAGGAGGACTAACCCATTAAATTTTCCAAATTAATTCCCTTTGACTTGGAGCTTTTCTTGCATTTTTAAATTATTCAATTTTGGAGGGAAAGATGGGTGGGGAGACAAAGTGGAATAAATGAGGGTTGTAGGTGAATATTTTGGACAGACCTAGGGATTTGAGGGATATTTTTAAATTAGTGTGCATATATCCTAGGGATTTGGATGAGTGCTTAAAATGAAATTAGAGACTAATGAGGGGATAAATGGAAGAATTAAACACATAAGAAGGATTATGAGAACTTTGAGGGGGAAGGGAGGAATAAATGAGGGGGATTAGGTAGAAATTAAGAAATTAGGGGAGCTAAGAGGGGGATTAGAGTAGGAGGAAATTAGGAGAAAATTAGGGGGAATTGAAGAATTTAGGAAATTAGAGGAAAAGGGAAAATTTAGAGGAAAAATAAGAATTTTAGGGAAACCTTAGAAGAATTTAGGGAAAAATAGAGGGAAGAAATAGAATTAGAAAGGCTAGGGAAATTTTAGAAGAAATTAGGAAAATTAGGAGGAATAAGAGGGAAAGAGGGGAAATTAGAGGCAATTTAGAAGACATTTGAGTAAATGAGGGAAATTGAGGAGACTTTGGGGAAATTAGAAAAGAAGGAGACTTAGAGGAATTTAGGTAAAATTGGACACATGGCAATGGTTTTGTGATAATTTAGGGATTTTGGTAAATTTGTGATGATTTGAGGGGTGTTTTGGTGGTTTTGTGGAAATTTGATTGCAAATGACTAAAATTTGGTGTCTACACTAACCCTTTTGTGCCAAAGCCTCCTTTAACCATTGTCCAAATAATTCTATACTTTATTATCGTTAATGATTTTAGTCATCTATTTTATAGTTAAACACTTCCCTTACATTATTAGATTTATAATACCAAAACAACTCTTGATTTTAAAAAGTATACAATACTTTGTAAAATGGTAACCATCCTCACATAAGCATTTTATTCAACCCACATAAAATATCAAACCAATTATATCTATTTTTTTATAATTTTAACAAATCATTAAGAAAAATAATAAACATATATAATTTACAAAAATATCATTTATGTTTATTTTTATTTTTATAAAAAACCAAAATTGTAATATACTAAGAATTAGGCTATTATAACTATCAAGGGGAGATGCATTATATTTAAGACTATGGATGAGAATTTTTTTGTGAAGACAAATACTATTAAAAGGCTTCTAGTGTGACTTTTATTTTGTTCTGAGTTTCGACGTTGAAGATATCAGAAGAAACTCATTAAGACTATGGACAAATATCATTTATGTTTTTTTTTTATTTTTATAACAAACCAAAAATGTAATACACTAAGAATTAGGCTATTATAAAGTTAACATTCAACTGATGACTTTTCTATCAAAAGAATTTTCTCATCATCTTCTCTAGTTTAAAAATTTAGGATAAAATTATGGTTCAAGGGGAGATGCATTATATTTCAGACTATGGACTGAGAATTTTTTTGTGAAGAAAAATACTATTAAAAGGCTTCTAGTGTGAATTTCATTTCGGTCTAAGTTCTGATGTTGAAGATATTCGAAAGAAACCCTAGTAGAGCCAGAGAAAAAAAAACTGGAGGAGATGGCAAAAGTTTTTGGAGGAGCTCTAAACAACTAGAGGAATGATGTGATGGCATCAAACTATCACAAAGCATGCATGCTAGTGATATTTTTCATCTAAAAATTATTGGAAGGAATAGAATTTTCCATTGCATGTCGAGAATCACTTGTTAAAGAACAATGGATGTTTGGAATGATGTGAAGCCAAGTCGGTTCTAGTGGTTCAACCAAACTTAGTGGCAAAAGATGTGGAGTACTTAACCAAGCATGCACTTATTGTAAAATTTATGGGCATCTAAATTTCTCTTCCCTTTGTGGAGGATTGGGTTAGGAAGACTTGGAACCCTGAAGGTGACGTGGAGGTGATGTTGAGTGCGAATAGCTATTTTATGGTGGTTTTATCTTGTCTTGTGGATCGTAAAAAAGCATTTGAAGGGAGTCCCTATTTTTGTAACCAAGTGGGACTCTTTCTTAAACCTTGGCATGTGGGTTTCAACCCATCAAAGGAATGGCCATTGCAAGTTCCAGTGTGGGTTCAGTTCCCATGGCTCCTGTTGGAATTCTAGAGAAAAAATATATTGCATATGATTGCCCTTCTTCTTGGGAATCTGATTATACCATCACAACAAATGATAAAATTGATTTTAATATTCCTACTTTAGATTTTGTTGAAATACAGTTTGGGTCAACTACATGGGCTTAATAACTTTACTATGAAGCTCTTTCATTTCGTTGCTAGATATGTCATGAATACAGCCACCTACAAATAAAATGCCCTAATTTTGTCCCTCTCGTGGCTTCAAATCATGGGCCCTCTCGATCTGCACAAAATTTAGACAAATAAAAATCTCCAATAAAGGAAGAGGATCAGGATAAGGAAGGTTTTGTTCCTGTAAAACCTCAAAACAGAGGAAGAAGGGCAAAAATATATCTTAAGGATAGCTAGCTAGATGTTATGCTCAACCATTTTGAGATACTAGATGATCTTGATCAGTGCATGGAGATACCTAAAACGTCGCTACCTAATGCAAATATAACAAGGCCGAATCAGATATCTCTTCTTGAGGTGGAACCTAAGGAATCAAATCTAGGGATTTTAAATGAAGAACAAAGAGCTTTGGTTTCGAGTACAGGTGATATGGATGGCTCCACCCCTGGAGGGGAAAATATTTTGGAAAGTGGCATAGATTTAGTTATGCCCTCTCCTACTCA